>JABLTG010000146.1:0-50406 GCA_016618085.1 Neovahlkampfia damariscottae | reverse complement strand
GAGAATACCCGGAAGTATCTCTCAAAATAGTTACAGAAGAATACACTTCAAAGACATGTGGTCAATGTGGAAAAATACATCAAAAACTTTATGGAAAAAAGAGATTTATGTGTCCAAGTTGTTCTTATAAAGCAGATAGAGATTTGAATGCTGCAAGAAATATAATGATCAAATCTCTAAATATGAGTCTGAATCTATATGATTCGGGCGATGAGACCCAACTCCTTTCTACTCCATTTTGGTCATTTTTGCCAGTTTACAAGTGGGTGAACAATATAGAACACAAAAGAAACCAAAATTAATTTTTTATTTTGATTTTGCTTCACCTTATTCTTATCTTGCTTGGACACAAATTGAAAGAATTAAAAAGAAACAAATTGTAATGTTGAATTCGTTCCAATATTAGTTGGAGCTCTATTCAAAAAAATTGGTAAAATTCAAGAGTTTCATTAATTTCTTTTAAAAAGGAGCTCCTGTTTTACCAATGACTGCTATGACTCCTCAAAAAATTAAATTAAATCAACAAGACATGAACAGGTTTTTCAAATATTTCAAAACTCAAAATTTAGGTGGGTGAAATGGTGGAATGTTCCATTCAAATTTACTTCAAAATTTCCAATAATTTCACAAAATGCTTTAAGGGTTTATAGTTCAACCTGAAACAATTGACTGTCTCTGTAAGATATTGTTTTTTTTTGACATTTTTTAGTCAAAGCGGCTTGGGTTGATGACATTGCGATTGGAATCGAAGAAAACTTAATAAAAGTGCTAAATAAATCAGGTTTTAATGGAAAAGAGTTGTTGAAGAAATCAAAAGAAAAAGAAATTAAAAATGTTCTATTTCACAACGTGGATAGAGCTTTCAATGCTGGTGTTTTTGGAGTTCCAAGTTTTCAAGTAAATAAACAAGAGATAATCTTTGGACAAGATCATTAGAATGTCATTTGTGATCAACTTTGTGGGTGGACTTCAAAATTATAATAAAATATTGTTTAGTTTATTCTGAACCAGCTCTAATTAAAATAAGAATGGATGACCAAAAAGCCCAGAAATATCCAAGACCAAATGCCCAAACCAAGATTAATTGCAAGATTCCAATGATGACTGTAATTAAATCAAGACCACCTTCAGCAAAGATTCCAGCAAGAAGAGTTCCAACACCTGGAAGTATGAAGTTCAAGATGACACAGATAACACCAGCTGCAGGAGTAACTTTTGGTACACCAGGTAATTTTTCTAAAACCATTGTCGTTTATTTTTAGCAGATAGAAAAGACCAATCAAATGTCACCTTTTTGTAGACGTTAGCCATGAAGGGTAAATTGTGACCAATGAAAAAGTATTTTAAAAACCAATTTTTTAGTCATCAATGACAACATTATAAGGAATCTTTTTTACTTCCAATCATTCTTAATTTTTCAGTCACTTGATTCTTTTTTATCAATGATTTATAAAAGTGCACTAAAAACTTCTTTGATACATATCCACAACTTTCTATTTCTTTAATTTTATCTTCCAATAATGTTAATCTTAAATGAAATAATAATGGATTCAAAATTTGTTGAATATTTTGATTCGTTCTTTCAATGTTGAATTTTCTACATTGAAATATGGACCATTCAACTAATTTTTGAAATAAATGATATTCTTGTATGATCAAATAATCTGATTTCAAATAATAAATTAAAAGTCCTTCCGATAAATTCAAGAAATCAATTGAATCTAAAAATAAATCTGTAAGTTCAGATAAATAAGAAAAACATAAATCAATTAAACCATAAAGTTGAAGATAATCTGATGAATATAATAATTTGATTAATTTTTCATATTGCAAATTTTCTTCTTTTAAATCACCTGTATACAAAAAAAATAAAATTTCTTCAAATAAATCAGGTTTGATAGAAGGAAGAGTTATATAACTCCTTTGTGATTCTATCATTTCAGAAAAGAATAATCCTTCAAAAAATTCACTTTGAGAAACTAATATAATTTTCATAACATTAAAATATTTTTCATTTCCAACAAAAATTGAACAATCACTCTCATTTTCATCATTGATATATTTTTCATATTTCCTACTTATATTTAAAGAATTCTCCTTTGAAATTGATTCTAAAGTTAATATATCTTTTTCTTCTTCATTCATTGTACCTATTAACTGTATTGCATCAATTTCATAGGAATCATTTTTATTAGTTAAATATTGACAATTAATATCAATTCGAATTTCATTTGTTAGAAATTTTGTTCTTTTTAATTTTGGTGAAAATGCTCTTGATTGTTTTTTGGTGATTTGAAGTCTATCATCATTGTATAACACAGTCCAATTACCCTGTTCATTTTTACTTGATATTTTATAAATAAATCCTGGATTATTTGTTTCATATATTTTTAATTTTTTAACAAAAACATTTTCTTTAAATTTAATTTCAATAAATTCTTCTTTTCCATCCAATGGTGACCATGTGCCTTTGAAACTACCATAGTTTGGATAAACAGTTGGTTTTCCGATAATATTAGTAGCTTTCCAATTTTTTGAGTCCACTTCAGATGAATAACTAATGATGTTATTCACCCACTGTTTTATCATTAAAAATTTAACAAAATTATGATGATTGGTGAACAAATTAGAAACCTCCAAAATTTATTTTTTAATTTTTAAATCAATTTTTTTTTTCTAAAAAATGATTTCATATATAATGCTTGAAAAATTGATGATGCAATAATAACAATAATTGAAAAAGCACCTAACCATTTAATTCTAGAACTTGTTGAGTCTGAAACTTGTCTCATTTTATGTTCTCTATCTTTAAAATAAACGTATTCTAAATAAATTGATTTTAAAGAATCTTCCATCATTCTGAGATTTAATTCAATTGGTTTTAAATGTTCTTTTCTTGCAATATTTTGATAATTTACGGTTTCACTTCCTGTTAATACTTTAAATGAAACTCTTCTTGCTTGAATATGTGATGAATAAGAAACTGTATTTCTACTGAAAAAACAAAAACTATAATCACCACCTTCGTGTGCTGTAAAAGTAAACTCACCAGAATGAAGATCATCTTTGTTATATACATCTTTTCCTGTTTTAACTTCAACTATTCTTAAATCAGTTGTTTGGTCAATTGGTGCATCAAGTTCATATTTACCCCATACCTAAGATGTTTAATTTTAATTTTTTTTTTTTTACATCAAAATTTGCTGGTATTTCCTCATGAAAACATTTTTGTCCTTGAGGTTCAATATAAAAATCAAATGAAGAAATTATTGCGAACAGTGAGACAAACAACACAAGTTTGAACCACATTTTTAATAGGGTAATTTCTGACCAATCAATTCATTCTACTGGTTTTTATTTTTTTTCGTCTCCTCAAACAACGACAAAGATCAAAATGTTTTTCAGTACTCAAATTATTTCAAAGAAAGGTTGGAATTGTCACCATAATTAATTATAGATCCATTGTTTCATATTTGGTTTGAATTTTCGCGAAAAATTAATATAATATTTTTAGGTTAGCAGGAACTTTAAGAGGAAAAACTATTACTAAAAAGAGAGTAAATGGAACAGATATTATCATTATATCGTAATTATTTCATAAATTTAAAAAAACGAAAGAAAACAAATTAATTCATCAAAAGATTTATCACTCAGATTATCAGGAACATTACTACTTGGAATTTCCATCATTTACGAAAAAAAAGTCAATTATGTCCATTGTAATTATCAATTCACTAAATATATTTCAGCTGAAGGATCTTTCATTGCATCAAAAGCAAAGAATATCAATTTAAATTCTGACAACACAACTATTGATTTGGATAAAAAGAGAGTAAAATTTGATACTATTACTATTCCTATTGATCAAAATTATCAAAATTTTAAGTCTAGTTTTTTAGACTTGATTTTACCTGATATTTCATGTGCCTTTGAAGGATACAATGAAAGTGGTGAATTTGTTTTTTCCACTTCAAATCCATCCATTGGCATTGATCATCGTTTACGAGCAAACAAAGATGAAATCACATTCTTTGATCCTGATGAAAAAACTTGGTATTCCAAATATTGAATTCATTTCAAAGTGTACCTACCACAGATGGATTTGAAATTACTGGAAAAATAGATGTTTCAAATATTTTAGATTTTGAGCCTATTGGATTTTTAGAAGACGAATTTAATTCAAAAGTGTTAACACCTCAAGAAACTCCAAAGACTCCTAATAGTTCAAGAAAAAGAAAAATGAAAGATGTCATTGTTGATGAATTAACTGAAATTCCATTTGATGTAATGAGAAAATATTTATTGGATACTTCAAAACTCATTGTAAAAAGACCAAAAATTAATGTAAATTTAATATAATTTTTAAAAGAATTAAGGATTATTTTGGAATAAAAAAAGAAAATGTATTCAATTCAATTGATTATGAAATTGCTCAAGAACTTTCAGATATTGTAAATAGAAATTCAAAAAGAATGAAATTAAGCCAAGATGAAATAGAAATTCCAAGATTTAAAGATAGTTTTCAAGATGAAGGATTTAGTGATGTAATTCCTCATTTATTTGAAGAAGAAGAAGTTTCTATTAAAAAAAGAAAGAGAATGAAACAAGTTGAAATATCTCCAATGAAATCAAATCAAAAAAATTCACAAGAAATTAATGAAATAGAAATTTCAAATCATAAATGTTCAATGGAAAAGAAATCATGGAAATTATTAAAATTTTTAAAAGGAGAAATGATTTTGGATAATGATATTTTATGTTTTTCAAAAATTACAAATTATTCAAGAAATGATTATTCATTTAATTTTTATCATTTATGTGTGTTAGCTTCAAAAGGATTTGTTGATTTAAATCAAAAAGAATCATTTGGAGAAATTGAAATAAAACAAGGAATATTCTTCAATAAATAATTCTATTTTATTGAAGTAAACAACCACCATCTTTTTTTTCGCTTTTATTTTTTGTTTTTCCATCTTTTTCTTGTTGTCTACTTTTACGTACATCCAAAGAAATTTGTTCAAATGATTCGTCAATATTAATTCTTGTTTTTGCAGAAGTTTCGAGAAATGGAATTCCAAATTCTTTTGCTAATTTTTGTCCTTCCTCTCTTGTTACTTGTCTACTTTCTTCTAAATCAATTTTATTTCCAATGAGAATAATTGGTATTTTTTTCACTTTTTCTTTTACTTGCGTTATTTTTTTTTGGAATTCCACAACTTTTTCGAATGATTTTTTATCAGTAATTGAATAAACTACCATAAAACCTTCTGCGTCTCTCATTTGTTGTGGAACTAAAGTTTGATAATCTTCTTGACCAGCAGAATCTGTTATTAAAAAAAATATGAATAAAACTAAAGAAAAACCTAAAATTGATAATTTGGTAATTGTTTTTTGTTGTTTTCCAAAATATCTCGATGTTTCAAAATAGTCTTCAATTGTTGGATCTGAAGAGTGTTTTTTAATTTTTTATTTGAAATATTACCGTGCTCTTCTACGAAAATACTTTTCAAGAATTGAATAATGATTGTTGTTTTTCCAATTCCAGAATCTCCAAACACACCAATGGAAATTTCTTCCTCTTGAACCGCTTCAGGTTTTTTTGTCATGTTTTTTTCAAAATTGTCCAATAGAAAACAATTCGGAAAAATTACAATTTAAAGCACCAACAGTAAATTGACATTTTTAAACTCAGATATTATAAAAAAGTATTCATGAGTTTCCTATTGGAATTCCTAAGGAATAAATATTATTCAGTTTCTGCAAAAATGAAGGAAACAAATCTGTTGGTGGGATTTTTTGTAAAACGGCGAGGTTGAATCTCAGAAATAAAATCAATTGAAAAGAAAGTTTTCGACTTTTTATTGAGGAAATTGTTGATTTTGTTGCAAATTAATAATTTGAGGATTTTGTTGATTTTGTTGATTTCCTTGTTGTATTTGATTAATCATCACATTTGGATCAACATTAACTCTTTGATTTGGTTTAATATTTTTTCTTTTCATGTATTCTAATAATTGTCCTGGCACTTCTTGTAATACTTCAGAAGCCAAAGAATCAAGTGAAGCATTTCTAAATTTCTTAAATGGAACAAATTGAACAATATCTCTTTTAGCTCTATCTCCATTTGAATCTTTCAAAATAGAATCATCACCATCAAGAATCACCATTTTTTCAAAGGATTCATTTCCAACTCCAATAATAATAATAGAGACAGGTAAATTAGATGCTTTAACAATTTCATCAATAGTTGCATCCATATCTGTAATTTCCCCGTCTGTTAAAATTAATAAAACGTGATAGGTTTGTTGATTATTAGATGCAATTAAATTCATTTGTTTTAAAAATGGAGCAAAATAAGTTGGTCCAAAAAATGTCACTTGATTTAATGCATAATTATAAGCATCTAATATCCCTGCAACACCAAATACTTCAGGATTGTTTGGCTAGAATGTCAAAAAAAAAAGAAAAATATTTTACATTGAAATTACATGGAAAGCAATGAGATGTTGTTCCATTAATCTTGGCACCAAACCCAAAAACAGGGTATTGTTTATCTGAATCATAATAATTTAAAATATTTCCAACTGAAATCAATGCTTTTTGATATTCATTATAACTATTTTGTTCAAAATAATGTAAAGAGTCTTTATCAAATTTTGAACCATTTGAAGCAGTAAAATCAATAGCAACAGCTAAAGAAATTTGTTGTCCACCCATAATATAATCAAGAAATGTTGGATGTTTCATAACATCAAGTTGACCAAAATATAATTCACCAGAGTTTTTATACTTTTTAATGAGTTAATTTTTTGTTTGAAATTACATTTCTTTTCTTTTTTAGTTTATCATTAATCAATGGAAATCTTTTTGATGTTCCACCATTTAATAACTCACTAAAAGAAATATCAATTCGACCAATTAAATCATCTTCCGAAAATCTATCCCAATCATAACATTCAATTCTCAATTTCTTATTTAAATCACCATTACATGCTTCTTTACTTGTTAAAAAGAATGGTTTAAATTGTGGATTCAAATTTTTGGTTAAAGTTTCTGTTTTTTTTAATTCTTTTGTTGATCCATCTGAATTTAATTTTGAAATGATTAAATAAGCTTTAGTGAAAATATTCAGAATTATTATTAATTTACGATCTGATTTTCCAAAAAAATCTTTTTTATCTAAATTCTTACAAGAGAATTGAACAGTAATATCATGATTGTCTTCACGTATTTCATCAGCTCTCACTGAAATGAATCCATTTTTTCGATTTGGTTTTTCTTTAAACTCTAATGGTTTTGTTAATAAACTTCCTCTTGATCCAATAATTTCAGAAAGAGTACATGAAAGTTCACCTAAGTAAAAAATAAAAAAAGAAAGTGATAATACCAATGATATCATGGTCTTCAAATTTTGTTGATTTTGAATCTACATCTAAAACTAAAAATCTTTTTTTTTCAGTCATTATGTATGGTTTACTTCAGTTCTTGTGTTTCTGATTTTTTTTTTAATTTTTTTGTTTTTTTTTACCTTCAAATTTAAAATCCATCATGAATGTTTTTTTGAATTGAGGATTTGGTTCATCTTTATGTTGTTCAGTTTTTCCAACAAGATTCCATTTTTTTTGTTTTTTGTTCATTTCATAGACAAATACTTGCGGATCACTTGCACTCAAGAGATCAAGTTTAATTAATGACCTAAATTGTTTAATGAACAATTGGTTACTTGCAAGATATACCAAGTTCTATTTTGCTGGTTAAACTTTCCCCAATCATTTTTGTCCAATGAATTCATCTCAAAAATCCAAAGGTTTTAAAAATGAATAAAAATTTAACAGAAAAACTATTTTGAAATAATAAATCTATTGATAAATACAACTACCCTTTCTAACTTGTCCAATCAAAAATCAAGAAAAAATGAAGATTCATTAAACACACTTATAAATAGAGTAAATGAATCCGTATTTACGGAATTTACTCACCAAACATATGAACCAAGAACTTATACAAAACGTTAAAAATTGGATAATATCCAAATCAGAAGAGAAAATAATCACCTCTTTGGAAGATTTAACATTTCAACTTTCGCCAATTTGTTCTTATAAAAAAACAATTGACCATGAAATCGTTTACTATGAACTTATAAAGAGAAATATAATACATCTCATTGATGAAGAAAAAGTCAAATATTCACAAAAATGTATATTTAAACAAGAAACATTGGAAGCACAACAAATTATCAAAAAACTGAATGATGAAATTTTAAAAAGTAAAGAGCAAAATAATTATCTTCATGCTGCTATCAAAAAAGTTCGATTATGGTTCACTACATCCAATTCTCTGCCAAAGACATCTGTGAAGCTCAAAAGAGCAATCAAACAATTTTGTACTTTCACAATCTCTGTGAATCCAAGTGAATTGGTGAATGAACTGATGAAAAGAAAAATACTTTTTGTGGAGCAAGGTGAAATTCATTGCTCAGATGAAATGGAACAAGAAGAGATTGAAGATGAATTTTCATTGAAGAGAAAGTCTCCTTCTTGGTTCTATTTTCAAAATTGCAAAAAAAATAAACAATAAAAATTTTTTCTTAAATCTGTTTTTGATCTCCACAATTGGAATGTTCCATTACCAATCATTGAACAAATGTCTGAAACAATTGGTCAATTTATGTTGAAGAAAACCACAAAAGTAGGTAACAAACGAATTTTGAATTCTGAATATTTTTCTCAGAACATACTATCTGGTGGAACCTTTTTTCTACCAATAGTTTTTAATTTTTAGGAAATTTATTGTCCAATCGGATTAATTCTTCGTCCTTAAAAAAAAAACACACTTTTAGAACGAACTAACAACATGAAATCATCACCTTTACCAGTCACATTACTCAGCGGATTCTTAGGAAGCGGCAAAACAACTTTACTCAAACACATCTTGGAAAACCATGAAGGTGCAAAAGTTGCTTGCATCGTCAATGATATGAACGAAATCAATATTGACGCAAAGATGATTCAAAAAGGCTCTACATTGAACAAAGTTGAAGAAAAGCTCATTACTATGGAGAATGGATGCATTTGCTGCACTTTGAGAGAAGACTTGCTTGTAGAAATTTCTAAACTTGCTAAGGAAAACAAATATGACTATTTACTCATAGAACCAACAGGAATCTCAGAACCAATGCAAGTTGCTGAAACATTTTCATTTGACCTCGAAACAGAAGAATTTGAAACATTGATTGATGTTGCTGCTCTTGACACAGTTGTTACAGTTGTTGATGCTTTCAATTTCATGAAATATTTGAAGAGCGAAGAATCTACTGTTGAAATTTTTGATGCTCCTGAAGAAGAAGAACATCCAATTTCAGAATTGCTTATTGATCAAATCGAATTTGCAAATGTGATTCTAGTCAACAAGATAGATTTAGTTAAAGAAGATAAGTTAAAAGAATGCATATCAATGATCAAATCATTAAATCCAGATGCAAAAATATTTCCAACCACAAATTCAGTAGTTCCATTGAAAGAAATTATGAATACTAAATTATTTGATTTTGAAAAAGCTATTGAAAATCCAGGTTGGATGAAAGTTCTAAGAGGAGAAGTATTATCAGAAAAAGATGAATACGGTATATCATCATTCAGTTATCACAGGAGAAGACCTTTTCATCCTGAAAGATTATTGAAATTACTAGAAGGAGATTATTTAAGAGATACATTCTTTAGAAGTAAAGGATTCATTTGGTTAGCTACAAGAGATGAAGAGATGGGAGTATGGGCTCAGTCTGGCAGTATTTTTCAATTTAGCAATGGTGGTAGCTGGTATGCAGATTTTGAAGAAGAAGATTGGGAAGATTTTCCAGAAGATTTAAGAAAAGAAATTGAAAAGACATTTGATTCAAAATATGGTGACAGAAGACAAGAATTAGTTTTTATTGGGCAAAAATTTGATCAAAAGAAAACTGAAGAAATGTTAGATAAATGCTTGTTGACCTCAAGAGAAATGAAAAAGAATTGGAACGGATTTCAAGACAACTTTCCAGATTGGGATGTTGAAGAAGAAGAAGAAGATGAAGATTATGAAGAGACAGATGAAATCGAAGGTACAAATGAATAAAATCATTTCTATTCGAAATTACATGCAAGATTTTAATTGGTTGAACAAATCAACAATGGATTTTGTTCGAGTTTTGGTGATATTCCACAGTACAGTTCTGACACACATCATCCACTAGATTTTCCTTCTGACAATGCCATCATTCTACCTTGTCCAAGATTCATCATATTCTTGGGAGGAAAAACAGGTAAATGGGTTGATGAAATTTCAAATTTGTTTTTTTTATGAAGTAAATAATAATTTATTGTTTTTTTGCTTGTTCAAGAGCTTGGATTTGTGGTTCAAGCATTTGTTTGAAATGTGCTACAGCACTGTCAACTTGTTCATTTGGAACTCTAAGAAAAATAATTTAAAAAAAAATAGACAAACGTTTTTCCAATATTTTCAAAGAATAAGTAAGTATCTTCTACTGTTACAGTTCCATTACCATCAGTATCCATTTGTTTGAACGCATCTTGTTTGACTGCGCCTGGAGCATCCTTTTTAAAATGTGAATAAAAGAAAACCAACTTACTGGGTTCATTTTTTCGAATAATGATGAAAATTCTTCAACACTAATAACACCATCACCATTTAAATCATGCACATCAAAAAGTTTTTTGAGAGTTGGTTTGAGTTGTTCAATAAAAGACATTTTCTGGGGTATGAAATGATTGGTCAATTGAATACCAATAAAAATTGATAAAGAAATGAAAACCATTAAATTTATTGTATTTTCATTTTTAAAAAATTTAAATAACAAAGTTTTTCAACGTTCAAAAATTTTATTTTCTTCTTCTTTTTGATTTGCCTGGTCTTTTTTGATTTTTTTTAACACCTGATGGTTTTTTTGAATTTTGAATATTCTTAAATTTTTTAAAAGTATCAGCATCTCTAATATTATTTTCTTGCATTAATTTAACATTTTCATCTAATTTTTTAATATCAAATTCTTTTCCTTTTTGACTTGTTTTCCAATATTTGATAGCTTCTAAATTTTGTTTCTTTTTTTGAATCTTTTCTTTCAATTTTTGTTGTTGAATTTGTTTTCCAAATTTCTTTTGTTCTTTTCTTTGTTGATTTAATTCTCTTTGTTGAATTTCTTTCTTTTTTGAAATCAAATTTTCTTTAATTTTCAACATTTGTTTATCAGATTTTAACATTTCAGCAAAATAATCATCTGGTCGAATTAAAGGAATATTTTCTTCTCTCATTTTATCCCATGCTAAATATGATGTTTCTAAGGTTTGTTGATAACTTTTGACAATTAAAATTCAATTATTAATATTTCTTACAATAAATTTTCTCTTTCAAATTCATCATCAAAATTTTCTAATTTTATTTGTTCTTTTGTATCCAAGCAAAGTGTTTCAACCCATTTTTCATTTTTTATTTTAATTTCTTTTAATTTTTCTTTTAATCTGTCTTCTTCATTTATCATTAATGAACTTGGTAAAATTGCTTTAGCTACTGATGATTTTTCTTCTTGTGTTTGACTTTGTGCTTGGAAATATTTTTCTGCTTTTTTTAAATTTTCATATGCAATTAATTCTTCTGGATCTAATATAATATCATCTTCATCTTGTATTGTCATAAATTTAAAATCATTTTTTCCTTTCACTTCAGTTTCATCCATTTTTATTTGTACCCAAAAATTGACCAATAAAAATACAGCATTGATTTAGAATTTAATTTTTTTATTTTTCAAATATTATTTATATTTTTTAAATTTCTATCATTAAAAAAATAAAATCTATTGTTAATTTTTTGATTTGAAATATTTAATTCTTCATCTTCATCATCTGACCATTCTACAGAAATTGGATCATCAATTATTTTTTTTACAGTTGACCAACTGAACCTAACAATTTCATTTGAGTATCCAAATAAATTATTTTTGTTTGATTTCAACCATTCAACTGTTTTAGCATCTGAAGTATAACCAGAACCAACATTTGTAAAATTTGATTCTGAAAGTATTTTGTCACGTGTTACTTTTGCGAATATAGATGCTGCTGATACAATTGGATAAATAGAATCAGCTTTTTTTGAAACTACAATTTTGATATCTGGAAAATAACTTTGAAGCTTATTTTGATATTTTTGAGGATCTCCAACAGTATCAACATAAACTTCTTTTAATATACCATTCATATTTTGAATCTGCTCATTTGAAATTCGAATCAACTGTTCAGCAGCATCATGTGAAATTAAATTTAAATTATATTTCTCTCGTTTTAACATTTTTGTACTGAGTTCATGTGCTCCTATAATTACTAAATTATTTTGTATTAATTTTGGTTGTGACTTCATTTGACTAAAAATTGAATTTCTTTCTTTTTCATTTAATTGTTTACTGTCGTTAACTTTAAACTGTGATAAATCTGTTTCTTTATTTGTATATGCACATGAATATACCATAGGTCCTATTTTTTTAATTTCTTTTTTTCAAACCTAACACTGGTCCTCTTCCTGCTTCATCGATTCCAAGAATAAATTCACTCATGTTTGATTGGTGAAAAAAAGTCTTTGAGAAAAAAGAATCATTAATAATTCTAGATTATAATTCTAAGAAATATTCTTAATCATTCTCTCAAAAATTTTATTTTTTTTCATTTTCATCGTCGTATTCCATTTCTCCTTTTTCATTGATTGGATAAGCACCTTCTTTCATTTCATTAATTAATTGCTGACTTTTTGAATCAACTTGTGTTTCATTTTTATCTGATTTTTTAAAGGAATCAAAGAGTGAAGCAAAGAATTTTTTTTCTTTTCCTTTCCCCATTGTATAAAGTACTGCACCAACAACTAAACAAACAACAACGATTACAGTTGATCTAATTGAAATTTAAGATTCTTTTATCATTACCTTAATGCTTTAAACAATAGTTTCTTTGTTATTTTATCCATTTCTGCTTGTTTTTTTATCATTTCTTCTGCTTCTGCTGCTTCTTTTCTTAATTCTTCAACTGTCTTTACCTTTACTTCCTCCTCTTCTGTTTTATTTTCCTTTTCCTTTTTTAACTCAACTTTTATTTTGTCAATTTTTTCTTCATTTAATTTATTTGTGTTATAAAATCGTTGTTTTTGAATTAAATTTTGAATTCTCAAAATTTTTGTTGAAGGTTTGAAAAATTGAACAAGTTTCATTTGACCAATAAAATTGGTTGGTAAAACTCATCTGTAAAATCCATGAGTCGAAATTCAAAAAATCGATTGAGTTTACCTGGAGCTGGTCTAAGAGTTGTTGATAAACAAAATGAATTATCATCATCAGGATTAGGAACAAAAAATCTTGGTTCAGACGTAAAACAAAAAAAAAAAGAAAATAAAAATCTAGGACTTCATTTTATCAGGTTTAGTTGAAGGAGGATTTATTACAGGTTCATTAAAAACTGTTTTTGAAAGAAATAAACAAGATGACTTTTTAATAACCTTAAAAACATTCAAAGAAAAAAAAAATGAAGAAATTAAAGTATTATGCTCTGACCATTATGAAGTATGTTATTTTAAATTAATTTTTAGGAATTTTTACAAAGTGTTAGTCATTTAAAAGAAGTTACTTCTGAAGCAGTTGCTCTTAGAAGTAAAATTGAAAAAGTGAATGATGCTATTACATCAGCAGGTAATGTCGCACTTGATAGAGGAAGAAGAACAGTTACATTTTATACAGTTGATAATAATATTCAATCAGCAATTACAGTTGTTGAAAAATGTCAAATTATAGCATCATTAGCCACTAAAACGAATAAACAATTTGAAGAAGAAAAATATTATCCAGCATTAAAAACTTTAGACCAATTAGAAGAGAATTTAAAAAATATTAACAAATATGAATTTACAACATACTTTGATCAATATATTGCAATCATGAAAGAAAAAATAAAAAAAAATGTTGTAAGACAATTTAATGATTGGTTAGTAAAAATGAAAGATGTTCATAATTCAAGAATTGGTATTTTATTATTAGAAAAAACACAAAAAAACAAAGAAATTGAATCAATTATTATGAAGAATTTATTAGAAGATCCATCATGTGATTTTACAACAAATTATTTAGAAACTACTGATGAAAATATATATGAAATTTTAAAGAATCAAGGATTAGATTTGATTAAAAGAGATCCAAATGAAGCTAAAAAATATCAAGAAACTAAAATTAATCCATATGAAGTACCTTTTATTTCAGTTTATAATTGTAAACATGTTTATTGTAAACTTGGAATTGAAGATGAATTTATAAAGAATTTTAAAGAAACAAGATGGGTTCAAGTTAAACAAAAATTATCACAAATACCAAAAAATGGAAAAGTTGAAGAATTTCAAGAATGGTTATGTTGGATATTAGGACATTTAGCAGTTGAACATCATATTTTAAATTCAACAAAAGGATTAATTTCAATTGTTGAATTAAATTTAATATGGGAAAGAATACAAGATGAATTACAAAAAGTATTAGATGAAGAATATAAAAATTCAAAAGATGCAATGTATCTTTTATCATTAAAAGATATAGTTTCATTATTTTCAAGTTCAATTTCAAATCATATTGGTCTTGATATATCTTTCATTTTAGATTTAATTGCATCATTTAAATTAAAATTTTATGATTCCGTATTATCAAATGTTAAAAAAGAAATTGCAAATTTAATGGAAAATGAAAGATATATTCCATTTGAAGTTTTTAAAGAAGAATTTTTAAAATTAGTTGAATATAATCTTGAAGAAGATAGACAAATTACATTTCCATTATTAGTACCATTTACAACTTCAATACCATCAATTTGTGTTATTATAACAAAATTAATATCACAATTATTTGATTATGGTAGAGAAATTACAGACGTTGATGATATGTGTAAAGAAGGTATAACTCAAATCTTATTCGTTGTAAATTCATATTATGATAAAGTTATTATTGGTCCAAATCCAACTTTATCTCAAGCTGCTCAAATTACAATTAATTGTAATTATTTAATTAAAGCTTGTAAATATTTTGAAAAAATTTATCAAAAACAATCAAAAAAAAAAATTGAAGGAAATGAATTTTTAAATTCACCAAAAAAATTATTAAAAGAAATGATTTTAAAATCAGAAGAAACTATAATTAATATTATGTATTATAAAATTAAAGAAGCATTAAAATTATCTTCTTCAATTAATTGGAATCCAAAAATATCTTCAAATACAATACATCCATTTATACAAGATATTATTATTCTTTTAGAAAATTCAGCTCAATCAAATAAATATTTAATAAAAGAAAAACGTGAAATGATTATGTTTAAATCATTTCAATTAATATCAAATTCATTATCAGTAAAAAAAAAAAAAAGAGATACTTTTTCTAACATCTTTTAAAGGTTTTAATTGAATCAGATATTAAAAAATTAAATTATAATGGATTAAAAGATTTATATGAAGATGTTATAAGTTTTGATAAATTAATTGAATCTTATGGAATTGAAAGTTGTAAACAATTATTTGTTGAATTAAAAAAAATTATTGAATTTTTATTAGAAAATCAAGTTGATACAAAATCAATTGAAACAAATAGAAAACAAATTTTACAAAAATTTCAAAATCTTTATAATTCACAAGAAATGACAAACAAAGTTTCAAATATTTTAACAAAATTATCAACTGGTACTTCTTATGGAAATACAAAAAATTTAAATTCAAATCAATCAGGTAATACACAACGTAGTTTTTTTGGTAATTTATTTAATAAAAAATGAATTTTATTTTTTTGTTGTGATTAATTCAAGTATTATACCAACAATCTTTTCATATGCAACAAAATGAAATGCTGAACTTAAAACTGTTTGAAGTAATTTAACATCTAATCCTTTAAACCATCCATAAATTCCATTTTCTTTAAATAATTTCATTAAACAATCAATAGTATTTGCATATTTTGGTTTTTGTTTTTGTATTTCTAAATCTTTTGTTGATTTATGTTTTGATCTCATATTTGATTGTGCTACTTGAATTGGATAGGTTAAAACTGTTGCAATTGCTTTTGAAAGTGATCCAAGTAAAAATATTTCCCAACTTGATAAATCAGATTTATCCATGTATGATTTTAATTTATCATAAGTGACAAATTGAATAGTTGGATTTGAAACTAACATCTTTTTTTTTTTTTAATATTTTGTTTTATTTTTTTTACTGTGCTTGCTAATGCACCATTCCAAAGTGATGTAATACCATCTTCACGTGCAATAGTTTGTATTCCATCAATAATTCCATTAAATCTTTTTTTTTCAGATTTTTGTTGAAGACGTAATTGAGTTGCTTTTTTTTGTTTAATTTTTTTTTTTCTTACAAACTACCCATAATGGACATGTAACGTAAACATTAATTACACCTTTTTTTAAAGTTTCAGAAAATATTTGTTTTACCTGCAACAGCAGCAACTAATAAATTTTTCGCAGTTGTTAACTCTGTTCTTGATTTTACATAAGTTTTTAACATATTGTAACTGTAGAAATAAACAAAATTTGAACAAGCCTTTAATAAAATATTGTTAGAAGATTTTTTAACATTACCAAACTTGTTAAGACTGGTCTTAGTCCACTATAAAGTGAAGCAATTCCTTTTTTTGGTTTCATTTTTATATATTTATCTTACCTTCTTTTTCAATGAGGTCTTTAATATTTTCAAATGTTGACTTTTTTTTTTAATTTTTTTTTTTTTTTTTTTTCAAACTTTGTTTTTATCACCATTAACTTGAAGATATGTTCTAATATGGTCCAAAGGATAAAATAAAGACATTGAAGTTTGGCCTCCTGCTGTACCTGCAATAGCATGAGCTAATGCATCATAAGTGAAAACTTCATCCCAAACTGACATGATTTTTTCAACGTATCTTATTGGATTAAAATTCTCATCAACTTTAGAATTTAATTTATTTTTTAATCAAAAAAAAAAAATCAATTTTATTTTCATCAGTTCAAGTTTATTTTTGTCCACCAATAATTTTGTTTCATCAATTCCAAGTGCACCAAACAACAGATGGATTATATTTTTGGCAAAGAAGAAAAAAAAAATGAAAGACAAATTCAAAGAGAACAAAAAAGAGGAATAGAAAAAGAAGCAAGGACTATGGAAAAAGAAAAACAGAGATTACAACAAGAAGAACAAAAAATGGTTTCAGAAATGAAAAATGCTTTAAGAAAAGGAGATCAATATTCAGCAAAATTAATAGCAAAAAATATTGTTCAAGTTAGAGAACAACAACAAAGATTAACAAAAATGGGAAGCACTATGAACGCAATGAAATATAAAGCAACTACAGCAGGAGCGAATCAAACACTACTTAATTCAATGGCAAAAACAAATAAAGTTATGGATAGTGTTAATGCAAAAATGGATCCAAAACAAATGAATGACGTTATGATGAATTTTCAAAAACAAAATGCAAAAATGGATATATCTGATGAAATGTTGGATGATTTAATGGATGGACTTGGAGAAGAAGATGAAGAAGAGGTTGATAATGCAGTGTCACAAGTTTTAGATGAAATAGGAGTTGAAACTTCGAACAAATTGGATTCAATTCAAACTGGAAAAACAACTTTAAAAAAACAAGAAGAAAAATCGGATCCAGAAACAGAAAAACTCTTAAAAGAGTTGGGTATTAAAATGTAAATAAATTGTTTGTGTATTCAAGGTCTTTTTTCCACCAATAGAAAAACACTTTGTTAACATGCAAGACAAAGAAGTCATTAACAATGAAGTCAACAACGAAGAACCTATTGATGATGTATTCAATGACATGTTGAAAGATGATGAAGAAGTATCAGATACAGAAAGTTTAATCAAAAATAATTTTTCAAAAAAAAAAGAACCAACAGCATTTGAAAAAACAAGAATCATTCAATTTATTTTAGTTGGTATATTTATAGCTGTACTTTCAGTTTCTATTCAATTTTTTATGGCATATCAATTCTCAAAAATTAACAGTTCATCTTCATTACCACTTGTCAAGAAATTGACAGAAAAAATGAAAGAATTATCAAATAGTTTAGTTGAACAAAATAGAGTTATTGGACAATTGAAAATAGAAAAAGATAGTTTGGAAAAAAAAATGAATGAAGAATATTCAAAACTGTCAAATAGTAATCTTGGAATTAGAATTAGAGGTATTAACTTTCATTTTTTTAATTATTATTAGCAAATCAAGTTCAAAAAGAAATCAAGTTATATCATCCATTTTCTGCAAATGTTTATAATAATGGAGTTGTTTTAATGTTTCAATATTATTCTAAAAATAGTTTCCTTTATGGTTTGATTATTTTTCGTTTTAATTTTTTAAGTTTCTGGAATCAATTTTATGAAGTTCAGAAATTTTGAAGTTAGAAATAAAAAGAGTAAATCCATAATAATTTGAACTCATATCATTTGAAATAGATCAAGAATTATTTGAAATTCCATCATTTTTAGCAATTGATTCAAAAATTGATATTAATGGAAATGCAGCATTAGCACTTGTTGGAAAAGATGAAAAGGTAAATAATTGAACCATTCAAAAATTTTTATCAGATTTATCGAGCAAATGTATATTTTGATTATTTTGTTGGACACTCAGGAGAATTAAATACAATTGATCATTCTGCAAAAACTGATCGTATTTCATTTCTCTTGAGAGATAACTATAATATGTTACTTTATGATACATCTGATGGATTAAAATTAGTAAACTGTGAAACACAAATTTGTTCAAATAGTACATTTGTTTTATTATCACCAAACAAAGTTGGTCAAACAAATATTCATTTATATAATAATCTTCCAATAATTTCATATCATGATCTCACTACAAATAGTTTAAAACTCCTTACTTGTCAAACAAAACTTTGTGACAAATATAAAGTTGAAATTGTTGAAAATGGATCAGCTTTTAGTCATCATTTATTAATCACATCTGAGGGTCCTATTATTGGATACCATTCAACAAAGATAAATAAAGTTAAATTCTGGAGAAATGGACAATCAAAAATATTGACAGATGGAGGTCTTGATTTATCAATGGATTTAACAATTGATGGATTACCTGTAATGGTTTATAATTATGGTGATGATTTGAAATTCCTGAAATGTAGTGATGTTAATTGTGATAAATTTGAATCCAACACCATCAGATCAAGAGTAAAATCACCTAAAGTGATGAATAATAGATTATTACCTATGGTTCTTCATGATGGTGGTGTAATTGTTTGCCAAAATTTAAAGTGTCATTAAATTATTTGATTGTTGTCAAAAGCATATTCATAAAATCCCACCAATCAGACCAATCATGCTCAGATTATTTTTTGTTACAGTCTCTATTTAGGTTAACCAGAAAATTAAATTCAAAACTGACAAAACATTTAAAATTTTACAATTCACCTTGATCTACATGTTATGGAACGAATGATGAAATAGATTTGTCCAGAAAAAAGTGAACAATAGCCAAATAAATATTGAGCATGAACCTGATTTATCCAATATTCAAGTTGTTTGTAAGTAGAATTTTTCCATATACAACCAATCGGATCTGAAACCCAACTTCAAATGGATCAAAATAAGAAAACTCCAAAAGATATTGTGAATGAATGGTTTTTTCTTCCAAGTAGAAAAAGAAACAGAGAAGAAATAATTCTCGAACAAATCAATCATGTATTTTTTAAATAGAATTAATTTGTTTAGGAGAGTAAAATGTTTGGTGAGAAATAAATTGATCTAACTTGATTCAGGGTCAACATCAATTCCATTTCAATTTAAAATTCAAGAAAATAGATGTGAAATCCCTAAAAATTTAGAAAGGAAAATTGAAGAATTAACCAGTGAAAATGAATCATTGAGAAGTGAATTTGAAGAATTATCATTGAAATATCGACAAACAATGGAAAAATATTCTATTGAAAATTCAAATTTGATAAAGAAAATCAACATTGAAGAATCAAGACAAATGGAACACAAATTGAACTATGCAGAAATATCAAAAAAATTGTTTTCAAAAAATTGTGAAATGGTTGATTTGAAGGTTCATGAAGAATCTGCATTTGAAATTTTTGAGTGGAATACCATTAAATGGGTTCAAAAATAAAAGAGTTTATGTTTTTGAAAACAGTATTTTCATTGGACAAAAATGAGTGAAGCAATTTATCACTTTGAAGATGTGTATCATACTCCTGATTCAGTGATGAACTATAAACCTTATAAATCAATAAAACTACCAATAATTATTGATAATGGTTCATATACAAATAGAAGGTAAACTAAAAAAAAAAAATAAATTCAAAATAAAGTGGTTGGTCAGGAGAAGAAAATCCAAAACGTAAAAAAATAATAATTTTATTCAAAACAAAGTTATATTCCATCCTTTAGTTGGAAAATTCAGAGGTAAAACAGCTGGTATTTCAATTGGAAATGATATACAACCTTATGATTATCAAAGATTACATGTAAAATCTGCATTTGAATTTAAAGATTATATTACAAATTTTGATGTTCAAGAATCAATTTTTGATTATATTTTTTTTAAACTTGGTATAAATACAAATAAAATCGAACATCCAATTTTAATAACAGAAAAACCAAATACACCAATATCTTCAAGAAAAGGAATATCTGAATTATTGTTTGAATGTTATCAAATACCTTCTCTTTGTTTTGGTATTGATTCTTTGTTTAGTTATTATAAAAATTCTAACCAAAAAAATGGTTTAATTTTAAGTTCAGGTTTTAATTCTACTCATATATTACCATTCGTAAATGGAAAATTTGATTCAGAGAAATCAAGAAAGTACAAGATCCAATTTTTTTGTTTTTTTAAACTTTTTACAAAAGGATACCTATTGGTGGTTTTCATGCAACTGATTTGATGTTGAAATTGATGCAATTAAAATATCCAATGCATAGACCTTCAATTACAGTTGAAAATGTTCAACAATTGAAAGAACATCATACCATTGTATCAAATAATTATTTACAACAAATTAGAAGTTTATCAAGAGATCGTGATTATTTTAATAAAAATACAATTATTATACAATTACCTGAAGTAAGAGATATTATTGTTCAAAATAAAAAGGAACCTGAGGTAAAAAAAATGTCTGATGAAAAAAGGAAAATTGCAAGTGAAAGATTAAAAGGAATGATTTCAGAAAAAAAAGAAAAAAAAAAAGAAGAAAATGAAAATATATTAAATGAATTAATTGAAATTAAAAAATTGAAAAAAATGAATCAAGAAACATTTGAAATTGAATTAAAAAAATTTGGATTTGAAAATGAAAATAAATTGATTTCTGAAATAAAAAAATTAAAAAAAGTGTTGGATATTGAAATCGAATCTGATGAAGAAGAAGAAATTGATGAAAAAATAATTGAAATTCCGGATAGTCAATTAACAAAAGAAGAAATTAAAAAGAAAAGAAGAATGAAACTTTTGATTGGTGGAAAAAAAGCGCGGGAAAAAAAAAGAAAAGAAAAAGAAATTGAACAAGAAGAAAATAATAAAAAAAGAAAATTAGAAGAAGAATTTAAATCAAAAAATCCAGAAAAATATTTAGAAAATTTAAAAGAAAAAAGAAAAAAAATATTGAATCAATTGGATAAAGCAAGGGCTTATCAAAATGATTTAAAAAATAGAAAATCAAATATATCAAAACAAAGATTAAAAGCAATGGCTTCTGCTATTGATGAAGAAAATGAAGATGAAAATTTTGGTCGATCATCTGAAGATTGGGAAATTTATAATTTATTTGTAACCAATCAAATTCTTTAATATTTTTAGAATAAAGAAATTACACAAGATGATGAAATTAAATTCGAAAATTATTTAAAGAAAATTGATTCAGAAATCTCCGAAATAGAAGAAAGTTTAGGAATTATAAAGAATGATTATTATTCACTTGTTTTAGATCATCGAATGAATTTGAATCCTCAACAAATGAATCAATTACATTTAACACTTGAAAGATTTCGCGTTCCTGAAATTATTTTTCAACCTTCTATCATTGGTAAACAATCATGTGGTTTGATTGAAGGAATTGAAAATGTTTTGAGTTTATATTCAAAAGATATTCAAAATAACATTTCACAAAATTTATTTTTGTGTGGAGGAAATTTGTTATTCAAAAATATGAAAAATAGAATTGAAAATGATTTTAGAATGATAAGACCTCAAGATTCAAAATTTAATATTATTCAAGAAGATTCAATACATGATTCATGGAACGGTGCTTCTTTATTTTCAAAAGAAGTTAATTTTAATGATTTTTGTATTCAAAAAAGTGACTATGAAGAATACGGAAGTGAATACTTTAAATCACATCAATTCTCAAATTTGAAATAAATTTTATGAGAATTAAATAAATAACATGTCTATTTTTTGTGTAAAATGAGTATTCTTATCACTTTGATGAAGGAATTCTCTTGGATATGTAACTAAATATCCTTGAATGTCTTTTAACATTTCAATATTTTTCAAGGTTTCTTTTGAAAAATTATTGTGATAATTATTTAAATATTTCAAATCTGAATCATGATAGATTGTTGAATGAACTTTAATGAATACTTTTTCATAAATTAATGTATTTTTTTTTGCAATATTTTTTAAAAAATCAAAACAGGTAATTGGATCAATCAACTCTTTTGATTCAACATTTTTAATTGAATCACCCCAACATTGTTTTCTCAATTCATGTACATACTTACTAGCAGAATATTTTGTTTTGTTCATCATTGTTTCAATTTTTTCTTCATCTTCTATCAACACAGCAATTTCACTATCTCTACCACCATGCAAAGATCTATCATTGAGATTTGCTGACCCTATTAGAGCGTATTTATCATCAATTATCATCAATTTACTGTGAATATAAACCATTTCAGTAACTGGATATTCACAATTTTTTGGGAATCCATAATTTCGAAGAGAATAAAATGCAATATAATTTGATATATCAACATCTGGAAACTCTGATTCTAAAATTGAAAATAAAGAATTATCTCCTCTATAAATTGTATTATGAGTCCAATATATCATTATTCTTGCAGCTCCTTCTGAAGCATCCCTGCTAGGTTGTATTGGCAACAGAACAATCAATTTAAATGATTTCTTATACTCAATAGCCCATTTGATTCTATTACAAAATGTGAATTCAAATATTTAGATTTACTTTGTGATAATAGCAGCCAGTATTTTATTTTGTGGATTTTTCTGTTTAATTCCACTTGAAGAAATAAAGAATTGATTTTCAATATAAATATAATGTTGAGCTTTTTGGATCAATTTTATTGATGCTTCATAAATTGATTTCTCTGGTATTTCTGTTGCAAATGACCATTTTGATGCTGATCTTAAAACTTGTATTTTACATTTTGTATATGGAAGTGTGTACTTAATTTCTTTTTGCTGAGAAAATAATTCCATCGGTCTTACAGATTTCTCATTTCTTCTTGAGAAATTCCATCTTTGAGCAAAATTTCTAGCAACATCCCTTGCAGATAAACCGGATACCATTGTATGAATATCTCTCCATGGCATTCTTGGATCTCTATCTCTTTTGAGAAAAGATTTCAAATTATCTCCTACACTTTTACCACTAGATATCATTGGACTTGAAATTTAATCAAATCACTTTTATACTTACTTTACATAATCCATTCCAGGAATAAATTTATTTTCATGATCAAAAAGAGAATAATTCTCATCGTCCCATCTATTATAAGCAATATCTTTGAATTTTTTTTATAATTTATTATTCTTACCTAATCCACCAACAAATGCAATATTCTGATCGATAATTACTGTTTTTTGGTGATGTGACCAATGAATCAAAGAATAATGTTCAGGGTCTCTAACAACTGTGATATTTTTGTGTAGAGAATTTAAGTATTCCTTTGCATAAGAACTGCCAAGATCAATAATTAAAACTGCTTCATCCCATAATAGAATTCTAATTTTAACACCATTCTTTGCTCTTTCTAACAAAATATCATCTAATTTATCTTTGAATGGATTCCTCTAAAAAATATTAGTACTTCAAAATAATACATTCAAAAAGAAGTGAGGATGTATTGCCCAACCAGAAATCAATATTTCTTCTTCTGCATTTTTTAAATAATTTGCAAGATCTGAAAAATAATCTTTCCCAGAAATATAAAATTTTGCTCCACAGTTTTCTTGAATTTGAAATGAAGATTGATTTTGATATCTTCTATAACCAGTATTTCCTCTAATTGACCAAATCCATTTTTCTAATTCTTCTTCTGTATCAACAAAAAATGTTCGTGTATATTTTTCATTTTTAAATGATAATCTAAAAGAATACTTTTCAAAATTTTCTAGTGTTGGAATTCTATCAACAATTGCTTCTTGTAGATTAAATACTTTAGAAGGATCTTTCGACATTTCATCACCTTGATAGAATGAAATGAATCCATCTTCCACTTTCGTATATCTTGAATTTTTTGATTTATCTGATGTCAAAAATCCTCGAAAAGTTGGTCTTTTAAAATTTTCTTTTAAATTATTAATCCCCAACTCGATTAAAGAATTTTCTATTTTTAGAATTGGTTTTGATATGAACCCAAATAAACCAAAACAATCAATCCAATCTGAATTTGATTTTCCATTCAAAATTAAATCTTCTTCAGAAATAAATCTATCATCCAATTGGATAGTTTCATCAATTTTTTGTTTTAAATAAAAATATGCTTTATCAAGTTTCATATTAATAATATCTTTTTTTTCCAACAAATTATCAATATTCTTTTCAAAATTTGATCTTGATTCAACTAAATTCTTTTGAAATATCATTGATTTCTCTTTTAATGACTCAATTGAATTTGATTCGTCATCACTTTCAGAATCATTTTCTGAAGTAACATTTTGAATAACATCATTATCCATTTCAGAATCATCTTTGAAATCATTGGTTGATGAAATTACGCTATTAAATTTTTCTTCATCCATAACAATATCATGATCAATAGATACAAATTTACCACCTTCTGGATTTTTTTGTTTCATAAATAATGTATTTACACTCTCTAAATTACTTTTTCTTTTTTCTTTTGGTAATGAAAGAATATCTGCCATTCCTTTAACAAATTCTTCAACAACACCTTGATGTATCATATGTTCTTTTCCTTCAAAATTTTGATTAAACACTTTACAAATAACTTGAAAATTAATTCAAAATATAATTTTACGAGTTGATTTCTCTTCATATGTTCCTGAAAATGCAATTGAAATTAAATGTAAATAGTTTATGAATGTTATTTTTCTTTTTTCTTCTGATTTAATGAGTAATGGTAATAAAAAATTATATATGGTGGTATTAGAAATTTCAGGATATTTTTTTTTGAATTTGTGTTCATCAAACTCAGAATTTGAATCACTTCCTATAACAAAGTCATCAAATAGTTTTTCAACGATAAATGGATGTACTATATATGATTAAAAAAATCTGTAAAAATTGGTTTACATTTAACTTTATTATAATCAATGGGTAAATGAAGTAGTTTTTTCATATTTTCGATTCTTTTTTGTTTTTTCATGTCAAAGAAGTCATTTTCATTTGCATCAGATCCTTCTGAGATTTGTTTTGAATCAGATTCACTTCTAGAAGTCGAAACAAAAACACCCATGCCTTAAAAATAATTTGATTGGATAAAAAATGAAGTTGACGTTTCTTATTTTCATAACGGTACTCTTTCAATTAGTTTTTTCCTGGGGTCCATTAACTCATCAAACTTTTGGTTGTTTCTTAAAAGGTTTAAAATTAAATGCAACATGTTTTCCTTCAGGTTTTGAAAAAAACAAAAATTTAACAAAAAAAAAAAAAAAGACGGACCAATTTATTCTTTTAATTTAGGTGGTGGAGCACCTGATTCTGTAAAATATTTAGAACCAAAATTACATACCTTTGAATTTGCAAAATGGCAATATTTATTTGCTTTAAAGAATCAAAAAGAGTTCTCTGTTGATAATTTTAATCCAATTGAATTCAGTCTTGGATTTGCATCACATTTATCTCAAGATTTAATAGGTCATTATAAAAAATCATATTTAAGCAAGAATAATCGTTTGATTCAATTTGCTGTTGATTCGAGAATGGTACATAGAACAGAACCTTCAATGAAAATTTTTCGTGCTCAAAAATATACTTTGACTGGAAAAAGATTTATTCATAAAGCAAATGAATTTTATGAATTAAAAAAACCATCTTATAAATCACATAACTTTACAGCTATTTCAGATACTATTGCAAGTTTTGAAAGATTAATAAGTACAGAACTTCCTTTGGCAAAATTGAACTTTTTATATTTTTCACAACAAAAATTCTTAGATCATTGTGAACCTAAAACTAAAGAATTAGCTGAAAAAAATTTTCAAACAGCTCATGGATGGTCACAAGATGCATCACGTTTAGTTCAAAGTTTATTGAAAGATAATAAAATTCAACCAAGTGATGTTGATGCTATAATGAAAAAATATGCAGCTGATTTATTTCAAAAATATGGTTCAAACTGTAATGAAAAATAAAAAATGTTTTTTATTGGTCGTGTCACTGTTGACAAATCAAAATTTGAGAGGATGAAAGTGAATAAAAAAGTAGAGAAAAAGCATTCAAACAAGGGATTTTCACTCAAAAAATTCGGTTCAAGTGCAGCTGAATCATCCTCAGATAACACTAGTTTTATGAATAAAGCAGCAGCTATAAAAAATTCAAGAATTCAAGATCACACAGACTATCAAGAAATATTCAATATTGGTACAAATATTCAAGATGATGGTCCTACACATGTTATTTTAAATTTTAATGAAGCTTTTTTCAAATCTATTGATACACAAATTCATAGTATTAGAGAAGAGTCAGAAGTTTCTGAAAATAAAATTGAATCTGTCAAGGATAAAATTAAAATGAAAATTGATGAAAAAGTTTATAAAGAAGGTTGGATGGTTAAAGAAGGAAGAATTCATAAAAATTGGAAAAAAGTTTGGAAAAAAGTCATTTTTAATTAACTTTTTTCAATAGAGATGGTTTATTTTAAATGGACCTTCATTAAATTATTATACTGCTAGAAATAATAAAAGTAAAGGAAGTATACCTTTAGAGTCATGTAGTGTACAAATTGTAAGTGGAAATGATCGTCCAGATGGAAAGACTTGTTTAATGATTACAAATAATGGTGTAACAGATGAAGATACAACACAAAAAAGACAAAGTATGGCAAAAGGTGGAAAGGATAAAGACGATGATGATGATAAACCTGAAAGAGTTCTATATTTTGATGTCTCACTTGAAAAAGGTGAAAAAGGTGAACCTGATGAATTACGTGCTGAATGGTTAAATGCTATTAGTACAAGAATTTCAATTCTTCAATATACAAAAAAATGTAGACAAAAAAAGATGAATGAAGATATTGACTTATTAGAATTTTTTACAAAAGGAAGTTCTGCAACTGAAGTTCATGTAAACAAACCATTAATTATTGAAGGTGTTATTGCTATGGTTGATCCATTAAAAGATCATCAAAATTTAAAAGTATTAGATTTTTCAGGTGCTCAAATTGGAAATGAAGGATTATTAACCTTACTTCCTGCACTTGAAAGTAATGGATCCATTACACACTTGAACTTTTCAGATTGTGGTATTGGTTTTTCTTCTTTATCAGAATTTTCAAAAAAAATACTTGAAAAAAAATATACTATCAAATCTTTAAATTTAAGTCATAATAATATTAACGAAGAAGCTTTATCAGAATTTTCAAAATCATTGGCGAAAAATAAAGGATTAACTGAACTTAATTTAAATAATAATTCATTTGGAGGTGAAAAAATGGAAGAATTTGTTGATGCTTTATTGAATAATTCAGAAATTAAAATTCCAAAATTATATTTAAATAATAATCAAATTTCAGATGTTGGTTGTGCTGCTTTAGCTAAATTATTATCTTCAAAATATGTTTTAAAAGAATTACATGTTACTCATAACAAAATTGGAAATGAAGGAAGTAAACTTCTTGCAAAATCATTATCAAAAAATAAAGAACTTGCTATTTTAAATATGGAATCAAATGAAATTGGTTATGCTGGTGCTAAACAATTGGCTTTTATGATTGTGGTAAGAAAAAAAGAAAAATGTATTTAATTTTCACAAAAGTCAAACTCAACAATTGAAAAATTATTATTAGGAGGAAATAGATTAGGTGAACAAGCCTTATTATTATTAGGTGATACAAATATGCAATTCCCAGAATTAGAATTAAAACAAATGTTTTAAAATTTATAAAGAATAAACAGTTCATTCAAATTAATGAAGAATAAACACTTGTTGTTTTGTTCAAAATTGAAACTTCTTTCCATTCTCCATAGTTTTTTCTTCCTTTAATAAATCCAAATTTTGAAATAAAAAAATAATATTGTTCATTGTCTGTTTTGAATGCAATTTGATTCCAGAATTCATCTTGTTGTTTTTTCAATATTTCTTGTTTTTCTTTTCTTTTTTCTTTTCTTTTTTTTAATTCAGATAATACTTTAAGTGAATCAGTTGATGAATTTTCATGTTTATCAAATAATGTTGAAACGATACTCTTACATTGATTCATTGTTGTTAATCTATTTTCAAAATCTTCAATTCTGTAATTTTTCCATCCTTTTAAATTTTCAAATTCAATGAACTCTTCAATTAAATGTTTGATGCTTTTTTCAATATAGTCATTTAACAAATCTAAAAATTTCAAATGTTTTTCATTCACATAAAAATTTTTTGAATAAATCTCTTGAATGGTTTTTAGTCTTTGAATGAGTTCTTCAAAAGATAAATCATTGAGATCAAAAGGACTAAATTGGTCTTCTATCAATTCTTCTGATTCTTCAATTGTTGTTTCTACTTCCATAATAATTTCTTGAGATTGTGAGAAATCAATTTCTTTTTCCATAATAGATTGAATATTATTTTCAATAATTGGATGAAATATATTGAATCTTTCTTCAAAATCAAATTTTTCTAAAATATCAGATGGTCGAAAACTTTGTAAATAATCTAAAACTAAAAAATAAATGTTGATGAAAATTTAAAATTGGTGTACATAGTTTTTCACCCAAAGTTTTGATTTTATCATTGACATGTAGTAATGATTCATAAACTAGTTGAGAAACTTTTGATTTGATCTTTCCAGCATGTTTGTCAATATTCTTTGAACCAAAAGAAACTACTTTTTGTAATGCAAATAATCTGACACTAAAATCTTTATCAAATCCCTTGAGAATTAATAAGTCAATATTTTCTATTCAAAAATAACGTTTAAAATATGTTCCATTACCATGTGTTTCGGTTGATATTTTTTCAAGTAATCTTATAGACTTTAATCTAACTATTTTGTTTGGATCCATTTTACAAAGAAAAACCAATTTCTCCTTTGTATAATTTTTATCAAAGTCTTGAGTTGAAAAGATTTGTTGAATAGCTAATTCAACTTTTTAATTGAAAGAACTGATACCTTCTATACATGCGACTCTGACTTCGTAACTTTGATCTGAGCAAATGATATTTTGAAGAATAAAATTTAAAACCATCTTTGGTTTGAAAACTAATGAAAATAATGCAACTGATGTCTTGAAAAATAAATTATTTTTTCAGTTTTACCACTCTTTCTTTTGCTGATAGTCTGTAGATACATTCTTTCATAATTCGTAAAAAATCATTTGACATATCTGTTTCTAAAACTAATTTAAGAAATTGAAGTTGTTGTAATTTATTAGATTTTAACTTTCCAGTTGAAACACAAACAAAAATTATTGACTCAAATTCTTTTTTGAATAAATGGTTCTTTATGTTTTGAATTGATTTGAATATTTTCAAAAATGATTCTTCAGAAATACTTGTTCCTTCTATAATGGCATATTGACAAAAATGAAATAAATTCCGAGTTGAAGTTACAACAAAATGATCAATATGTTTGATATTTGCTTGGCAAAATTTTAAGAAATCAAGTTATTACTGTATTGATTTATGAGGAATTTCATTGCATTTTCAAACTCTTCTCCTGTAATTTCTTCTGAATTTTGTAAATATTTTGAAATTAAAATATTTGTAATATAATCTAGTTCAGAAAGTGTAAAGTTATATGATAAATCTATCTTAGAAGCATATAAAATTGTTTCCACAAGTATTTGGACAATAGCCGAAGAAAATTTTGCGAACCTGAAAAAAAAATAAATTTTTTGGGCATATTCTTCTATTTCTCTTGGTAAAATAGATTCACGTATAATATCAATGATCAAATATTTCAATTTTAAGTCACCAAACAGGCCACTGAGCAATGAAAATATTTTTCTTTTGATCAACGCACTGTCTTGAGTATTTTCAGACCTAAAAGTTACAAAAATAAAAATAACAATTCATTGAATTCTTTAATTTCTCTTTGAATGGATTGAAAAATAAAAGTTTTTGATTCTTCTTCTTCTTTTTCCATGGGTATTCAACCAATGAAATTGTGACAACACTTTGTAAAAAATGGAAAAAATCGGTTTGAAGAGTACTTCTTATTTTTAAAAATTAAATGAAAAACTGTTTTATTGCATGTTTCGAATCGTCGGTTAAATTATTGTCCAATCAACCGACTTTCCAATTTATAAATTATCCAATCATTTCAATTCATTTCCGTCTTTACTTTTTCACACAATGACAACAAACTACCTTTTTTCATCCGAATCTGTTACAGAAGGACATCCAGATAAAATGTGCGATCAAATTTCTGATGCTGTTCTTGATGCATGTTTAGCTCAAGATCCAAATTCAAAAGTTGCTTGTGAAACTGCTACAAAAACTGGTATGGTTTTACTTTTAGGAGAAATTACAACAACTGCTAAATTAGATTATCAAAAAATTGTTCGTGATGCAGTCAAAGAAATTGGATTTGATGATTCAAACAAAGGATTTGATTACAAAACATGCAACCTTCTTATCGCTATTGAACAACAATCACCAGATATTGCTCAAGGTGTTCATGAAGGAAAATCAGAAGAAGACTTAGGTGCTGGAGATCAAGGTTTAATGTTTGGTTATGCTTGTGATGAAACTAAAGAACTTTTCCCACTTTCACACTCACTTTCACAAAAACTCGCTCTTCAACTCTCAAAAGTTAGAAAAGACGGTACATTAAAATGGGCTTTACCAGATGCTAAAACTCAAGTTACAATTGAATATGAAGTAGTAAACGGAATCCATATCCCAAAAAGAGTTCATACAATCCTTATCTCAACACAACATAAAGACGACGTTTCAAACGAACAAATTTCAAAAGACCTTCTTGAACAAGTTGTCAAACCAGTTGTTCCAAAAGAATTATTAGATGACAAAACAAAATATGTATTAAATCCATCTGGAAGATTTGTTATTGGAGGACCACAAGGAGATGCTGGTTTAACTGGAAGAAAAATTATTGTTGATACTTATGGTGGACACGGTGCTCACGGTGGTGGTGCTTTTTCAGGAAAAGATCCATCAAAAGTTGATAGATCAGCTGCTTATGCTGCAAGATGGGTTGCAAAATCAATTGTTGCTGCTGGATTAGCTAAAAAATGTCTTGTTCAATTGGCTTATGCTATTGGTGTTTCAGAACCACTCTCAATTTATGTTAACACTTATGGAACAGGTACAAAAGATGATACTGAAATCTTGGAAATTGTTAAAAAGAACTTCGATTTAAGACCATATGCTATCATCAAAGAACTTGATTTAAGAAAACCAGTTTATCAAAAAACTGCTTCATACGGACATTTTGGAAGAGAAGATATGGGATTCACATGGGAACAACCAAAAAAATTAAGTTTCTAAAAAATTTATAAACCATTTATTATTTAATTATTTTCATTCATTTTTATAATGTTTTTTTTAAATTAAATTCAAACCAATCATAATTATTCTCATTTGTACAAAAAAAAACACAACTTCAATTATGAGTGTCTTTGGTGTTTCAGGATTTTGTAAAACTTTTTTTTTTTTAAACTTCATAGATAATGCTCCTATTTCAAAAATACTATTCTTTCTGATAATTGGTTTCAATATATTATCAACTGCAATAAGCACAAATAAAAAAGGTGGTGGTCCAGAATTATTTGGTTATGGAACACCTAATTTGAACATTTTACAATTTTATAGATTAATAACTGGTTTTTTTATGTTTAATTCAGTTGGAGAATTATTTTTTGGAATTATTTTGTTATACTGTTTTAGATTATTTGAAAGAAATTATGGAAGTCAAAAATTTTTAATATTTTCAATTATTTCAACAATTTTGACTTATTTTTTTCAATTTACAATTGTATTATTAAAATTCTTTTTTAATTTTCTTTTTAGGTTGTTATAACTCCACATTTTAATACAATTTGGTCTGGAGCATATGGAATTATATTTTCATGTTTAGTTTCTTATATTTTAGATGTTCCTGCAACTGAATCCTACAAAGTTTGGAAATTTAATATTTCAGAAAAGTACGCAATTTATTTACTTTCAATTCAATTGTCAATTGCTCATTTTCCAAATTCAACAATAGCAGCTATATCAGGAATACTGGCTGGTACATTTTAAAAAATACTCTAAAAAATTTTCAAAAAAAAGGTTTCATTTATAGATTAGATTTTTTGAGGTTGAAAGAAATTCGTTTTCCAAAAGTATTTATTCAATTTGGAAATTATATTTATCCTTATATTAATACACCAAATCAAGCAATGTCATTATTTGCTCAACCTACACCTATGAATATTAGAGAACAAAATTCAACTCCACAACGACTAAGAAATCCAGTTCAACAACAAAATAATGAAAGACAAACAAATGTGAATTTAGATGATGAAAATGTTAGTGCAAGAGAAGATTATGTTCAACTTTTAATAGAAATGGGATTTAGTAGAGAAGACTCAATTCAAGCATTAATTTCAACAAACAATGATTTACAAAGAGCAACAGAAGTTTTGATTTATTAAATTGTTTTTTTTTTGTTTTATCCCCATGCAGGTGTCAAAGAGTAATTAATAACTAACATTTTATCTGTTGAAAAATTCTAAAAACAGTTCATAAAAAAAAATATTTTACCTCATAAAGTTGAGAAAGCTTTTCATCTGGACTTGGACAAAATGCTGTTCCACAATACATAAACTGAAGAAATTTAATAGTATATTTAATTTACTAGTGTATCAGCAGGTTTTAAATTTAAAAAACCTCTTAATTTTGCTTGTAAAACTTTGAAAGAATTGTTTGATGCAATTTTAAATTTTTTGACTTTTAAAATGGGAGCATTTCCAACTGCTTTTAAAAAAACAACAATTTTTTCTTCATCTTTTATGATTTTAAAATAAAAGTTTTTGTCAAACCTTCTTTTGTTTTTTCTTTGTTGGTCGACATTCAAACGAAATGGGATTGGATAAAAATTTTTTATTTTTTTTTCAATTTACTCTTTACTGGATTGACATATTTTTTACCACTTGTCCATTTATAATCATCTTTGATCATTGAATTCATTGTTTGTTCATCAATTATTTTTTTTGATTTCATCACACTCAAAACATTTGTTCCCAATCTAAAATGATTTACTTTTTCACCAAAAATTAAAGCTCCAATTAATATAAATTTGTCATTTTCAATTTTTTCAAATGTAAGTTTCACAAATTCATCATTTTCACCAATTCTTTTTTTCACAATTATATTTTCATTTTCATCTAATTTGTAATGACCAGAACATGAAATGAATAAATTGAACAATTTTAAAGTTTGACTAAACAAAATTTTTGGTTCATAACTTTCATCCATTATGCATTTAGCACATTCTACTGATTCTTCTCTGCACATTGTCCAATTCAGATAATTTGCAGTTTCATAAAATTTATCAGTAATTTCAGTACAATCACCACAACTTGAAATATAAGATATGTATACATTATGAATTACCCTTTTTAAAAGATATTAAATACTTTTTCAAAAACTAACTGAATATTGTTCCTTTTGGAATATCTTCATCCACACTTGAACATTCAAATTTCTCATTTACCAAAGTACCTCCTCTTTTACCAATTTTTAATCCCGAATTCTTTCCAAGTTCACTATTTGGATGAACACCTACAGCTTGTACAATAATATTTGCTTCAATTACTTTTTTTGATTTCAAATTGATTTTTTTGTTGTCTTTTTGATGTTCAATTGATTCAATTGAATCTTCAAATATGATTTTAATATTCTTTGAATACTTTTCTTGAACTCTTTTTGTTATTATTTCTGCTGCATCAAAATCTAATAAAGGAAAACCAAGGTTTTTTCTTCTTGACAAAATTGTGATATTGACATTTTCATTTTTAAATCCTTCAGTAATTGAACTACAAATATCAAGTGAAAGAGCACCTGAACCAACAACAAAGATGTTACACTTTTTAAATAATTAACATTAAACAGGTGTTTACAGTTGTATCTTTAAAACTTAAAATTCTTTCATTTAAGGTAGTGACTTGTTGAATATCTCTAATAACAAAAATATCTTTTTCTAATTTTAATTCTTGATAATTTTCCAATGTTGGAAGTAAGAATTTTTGATCTTTGTTAATATAATTTGGTACTGAACCAGTTGATAATAATAATTTATCAAATATTTGTTTTTCACCATTTTCTGTGAGTAAATACTTCTCTTTTGTATCGATTTTGACAACTTTTTGATGTCTTAATTCAAATTTATTTTTTTCATAAAACTCTTTAGCTTTTTCACCAAAATCAACTTTGTCTTGAGTTGGAAACTTGTTTTTTAGAAGATATTTTCAATTTACTTTTAATCTAAAAAATATGTTTGGTCTGCTGCAAAACTCTTCCGCTGAATAAATGATTATTCTTTTTTTGAAATCATCTTTTTCTAATTTTCTGATTTCTTCTGCAAAACTTAAACCACTATAACCACCTATTTTTAAATGAATAAAATGAATCTCTCACCTCCGACAACAACAAAAATTTCTTCCGACATTCTGACGTTTGATTGGCCAAATCAAAATGGTTAAATTTGAAGAAATAGTCGAATCAAATAACATAATTGAAGAAGTAATTTCCTTTCATTTTTTAATCATTTTAAGATAAAAAAATTAAAAGAAGAAGGAAATTTTGAATTTAAAAAACAAAACTTTGCCGAAGCTGAAAAGTTTTATCAAGAAGGATTAATTAAAATTGAAAAAATTGAAGACAAAGAAGATTTGAAAGAATTAATGGTTCAATTATATTCAAATGTTTCCGCATGTTATTTAAAAAATTCTGCTTATGAAAGAGCTATTGAATGTTGCACAAATGCGTTGGAAATAAATGAAAAATATGTAAAGTGTTATTTTAGAAGGGCAAAGGCTTATGAAAATTTAGAAAAATATGAAGAATCTCTTGCTGGTAACTTTAAAAAAATTAAATATTTTTTTTGAAGATTTAAAAAAGATTAAAGAAATTGATGTTGATAACAAAGAAATTGACAAAGATATTAAAAGATTGGAAACTCTATTTCAAGAAAAACAAAAAAAGGACATGGAAAAAATGTTTTCTCAACTGAAAGATTTAGGAAATACCATTTTAAATCCTTTTGGTTTATCAACAGACAATTTTAATTTTCAACAAAATGAAACAGGTGGTTATTCAATGAATTTTCAGAATAATAAATAAAGGGTTCAATATTATTATTTAACAAACACAGTTCAAATCAGTGATTCTAAAAACAACTAAATTAGTGGGAAAATGGAAATTCGAAAATTTAATAAATACCTGGAAAGGAAATTTAACAAATTTGGAATAATTTTGTGGACAAATAATACCCTATTTATTGCTTCAGAACGATTGGCGGAATCACCCTTCTAGTTTATTTTTGCAGTTCATTTTCAATTTGTAGTGTTGCCTGGCTAGTGTTATTCCGAGTAAAAACATCGTATTATGGCATCTTCAAAAATTTTCCAAAAATATATAAATGGAAATGGATGTTATTCCTATTGGACAATTCAATTTTCGTCAGAATGGAAGAAAAAGTTGACGAACAATTGAAAGCTTTGGAAAAAACCTTTGTGAAGGACTTTGGAAAAGAAGTTTCAATCTTTATGGACTGGACTGGCAGTAACATCAGCAACAAAGACACTAAGTACAAGTTGATTGAACCTTCTGTGAAAAAAGGTATTTTTGGAGACAGATCTTCACTTTTAAAGTGGTTACAACCAAGTAAAAGAGCCATGGAAATATTTTTGGAAAAAGTTTCAAATATTGCTATTGTTGTCACAACTGACTTCACACAACCAAACAAAATTGGAAATGGGTATTACTATGTGGAAATTGATGGAGCCATGAATGCACTTAAAGTCACCATAAATGATGGATACATTAATCATTGTGATGGTTGGGGTTTAAAAGTTGACTATTTATTTGGTACGATTTTTTTTTTTTCACACCACAGACTTGAACGTAAAAGACGAAGTTTTTCAAAGAGATTGTTTAGAAGTTATTAAGAAACAACAAAATGATTTTAATTCAACTTTTATTTCAAATATTGAATTTAATGTGAATTGGGACTTTTTGAAAGAATCAACATTCAAATCAAAAGATGAAAGTGCAAGAAAGAAAATTATTAATGAACTTGGAACTATTTATAAAAAAGGAATTAAGGAACACAGAGATTCGTAATTCCAATTTTACTTTAAATTTTTTTTTTAGACTTTTAAAATGGACATCATCAAGCACAAGAGCTCAAAATGCAATTAAAGAAAAAGTTCAAAAGATTACACTTCAATATATTGAAAAAGTTAATTCAAAAGTTGGTTGCAAATATTATGAATTGGAATTTGATAACAAAAATATTTTAATTTCAATTGATATTTCTTACTTTACTCACACAGATGGATTTGGATTAAAAGTGGATACTCTCCTAGACTTAAATGTTAAAGATGAAGAATTCATTAAAGAAACAACAAAAAAACTCAAAGAACAAGAAGATTTTCTCAATACAAAATTTAGTTCTGCAAATCAATCAAATATTCAATTTGATGTTGATTGGGATTTTGTTGGTGAACAATCTTTCAAAAACAAAGATGAAAGTGCAAGAAAAAAAATTATTTTAGGAATTGCTGATATTGCAAAAAAAGGAGTTTCCACAAGAGAACCTTTGACCAAACTCACAGAAAGTCAAAGAGCACTTGATACATTCTTAAATCGTGTAAAAAGAATTGTATTGAGTTATGTTGAAAATATGGACAGAAATGAAGGATATTTTTCAATTACTCACGATGGGAGCACACTTTATGTTACAACAGATATTTCATATTATTCTCACACCAAAGGTTGGTTTGAAAAAACTGAAAAAGTATTGGATCTCAATTTATTGGATGAAATATTTATGAGAGAAGCTGAAAAGAAAAATTTGGATCTTGAAAAAACATTATCAGAACATGTTGAAACAATTATTGATGTTGATTGGGATTCACTTGTTTCAACTGATGAATTCAAAAAACAAGAAGAAAGTAACAGAAAAAAATTGATCAATTCAACAACCACTGTTATCAAGAAAGGTATTACGGATTCAAAAACTGGATTAATCACCCATTTGAAATTAAGTGTCAGATTTCAACAATATTTTAATCATTTTATCAAAAAAATATTAATTTCCTTTAAAGAATCACTTCCAAAGAGCAAAATTGGGAATTCATACTATGAAATTGAAAGACAAGGATCTACACTCTTATTGACAGTAAAACAATCTTATGCAGAACATACAGATGGTTGGTCATTTAAAATTGATAAAGTTTTAGACATGAATGTGAAAGATGAAGTTGCAATGAAAGAGAATCAAAAAAAAATTGTTGAATATGAAAATCAACTTGAACAAATAGTTGGAAAGAAAATCAATTTAATTGTTGATTGGAGTTTTGTTGATGAAAAAACATTCAAAGAAAAAGATGAAACAACAAGAAGTCGTTGGATTGCTGGAATGGTTACTATTATTAAAAAAGGAATGTTTGATAGAAATGGATTCAAAGATTTATTGTCAAAGAATGAAAATTTGAAAAATTCAATTTCAAATAACTTAAGTCAAATTGTGATTAAAGTATCAGATTCAATTAAATCTCAAGAAGGAAGCAACAAGTATTCTCTTGAATTTATTGGTGGACGTTTGTTGGTAACAGTTAAAGAAAGTTATTATGATTCTATTGATGCATGGGAAAAGAAAATCATCAGTATTTTATCTGATATTGAAAATTACAGTGGTGATGCTCCAAATCAAATTCCACAACATCATTATTTCTCATTACCTGTTTATGATCAAGTTATTGAAAAACAAACTCATTTGATTCATTACTACATGAAACCATTCGGTGGAAAGAGCGATGAAATTGTAGTAGATTTGACAACAATTCCACCTCCTTCAAAACATCAGTACCTTGAAGAAGTGACAGCAATTAAACAAGAAGTTAATATAGTAGAAACATCATTCACTTCATCAGCTTTATTCGTGGCTCCTGAAACAAAAGAAGAACCAAAGAAAGAAGAAAAACCTGTTATTGTACCAAAACAAGAAGCAACACCAAAAACTCAAACTGCTCCTCCAAAAAAAGAAACTGCTAAACCAATAAACAAACCAGCAGAAAAACCAGTAGAAGTGAAAACCGATAAATTATCCCAACAAATTGAAAAAACTGAATCAAAATGCGAAAATTATTTTGATGAATTGAAGAAAAATTTGAATGTGGAAAATGTTTCAATAGATTGGTCATTCATGCAAAGCAATGAATTTCAACAATTGAATGAAAAAAATCAATTGTCAATTGTTGATAAACTTCAAAATTTTGTGAAGAATATTAGAGGTGGATTATCAAAAATATGGTCTGATGAAGTGGATCTTTCAGAATTCAAAACATTATTTGACAGTATCATTTTCAAAAAAGATAGCACAGATCAAATTAAAACTTCAAGAAGTTCATCATTTTATGATATTTATGTTGAAGATAAAACAATTATTTTTATTGAAAATATGAGCAACTCCAGTCAAAGTTATGGACAATTTGCTGATGCAATGAATTCAATTTTAAATACTTCTATCAAAAAAGCAATGAATTCTGCGAATAAAAAAGCACAAACTTCTCAAAAAGATATTTCAAAATATCTTGAAAAAGAAATATCAGTTTGTTTTCTTTGGGATTTTGCAGAAAATGAAAATTTCAAAAAATTAGATCAAAAGAAACAAATGGATATCATTGCTTCACTTGAAAAAAAACATGTTTCTTCACTTCAAAGTTGTTTAAAAACTATGTTCTCTGATAGCATTGACAAAGAAACGTTTCAAGGTATTCCAAATTATGCAATTACATTTGATGCAAATAACTCAATTCAAAACTCTTATTTTTCTGTTTCATTAAATTCATCTGTATTTGTATTGACAATTAATATGGATAAATATAATGAAAATTTAGCTGCAGGTCAATTTTATACAAAAGTTGAAGAAGTTTTTCAAAATACTCTTCCAAAATCAAAAAGGGAAACTAACAAAAAAATTGTTGGATATGAAGAAAATATGGAAAAATATTTATCATTCCATTTGAAACTTGAAGTTGATTGGGATAACTTTTCAGATCATGAAAATTATAAAAAATTGGATGTTAAAACAAAAGTTGAACTTGGAAATAAATTAAAAGATTCATACTTATACAATATTCAAAGATTTATTGCTGCATTCGGAGGAGATGATGTCGAAAGAGATTTCATGAAACAATTTCAAAAAGTTGTATTCACTTTTGATCCAACTAATCAAATTGGAAATATTCCTTCATGTTCAATTGAAAATGATACCATAAAATTCATTGCAAATATCAACCAATACAGTACTCAATTTAATAATATCGCTGCAGTATGTGATCCAATTTTCAAATTAAGAGTACCAAAAGGAATCAGAGATACAAATTTGAAATTAGTTCAATATGAAACAAAACTTTATGAAGCCTTCACAAAAATTCCAATTGAAATTAATTGGGATTTCACAAAACATGATAATTTTCTTTCATTGCCGTTAGATAAACATTCAGATGTTATCAAAAAAATATATGACAGTCATATTTATTATATTACTCAAGGGTTACAAGGATTTTCAAGTGATACAGTCACAAGAGAAAGTATTAAAGAAAGAATTAAAAAAGTTAACTTTACATATGATCCTGAAGATAAAATTGTTGAACCTTATTCAGTTTTCTTGAAAGATGGTATTTTATATGTTGTCACAAATTTGAATAAATATAATACATCAATTTCAGCATTTAAAGATAGAATGGATCCAGTTTTAAATCTCAGAGTTGATTTAGGAAAAAGAGATTCCGTTGAAAAGTTATCAAATTCTCAAGGAAAAATTCATTCAACATTCACAAAAAAAATTCCACTTGTAATTGATTGGAAATTCACAGAATCAGAAGAATTTTTGAACAGGAATCTCAAAGATTACACTACTATTATTGCCAAACTTTGGGAAAAAATTGGTTATTATGGTATTCAAAAATTAACTGGAGTATATAATGACAAGAAATTTAATGAAAAAGAATTCACACAATACGTTGATGAAATTGTATTGTCATACGATGATACGAATAGTATCAATACTATTTGTCATGGGGAAAAGAATACAGACTTTCGTTTAACGTTAATTGATAGAAAACTCACTTATTTGGTAAATTTGAAAAATTATTCAAATATTTGTGATAATTGGACAACAAGACTTTATCCAATTCTTGAATCTATTGAAGCAATGGGAAAATTTGATTCAGCAAAGAATTTACAATCAAATCTTTCAATTTCAGTTGACTGGGAATCATTTATCAATTCATCAGAATATTCAATGGAAGAGTCAGCAACTCGTAAAAATATTTTACTTTCATTTTATGAATTGAAATTAAATACACTTCAAAAAGTTATATCAAAATTCAATGAAACAGAAATTGGAAAGAATGGATTTACAGAAAGAATTGATTCAATTTTATTGAGTGTTGACACAATGTCAAAAAAAGGAACACCTAAAGTATCTTATCAAAACAAAACAATTCAAATTACTTTTGGCTTGAAAGTTCCTACAATGGAAGTTGATGATTTATTCTTACAAATGTCAAAATTAATCGGAATAATTAATCCATATCATATTGATCTTGCAAATACTAAAATTTCAAAGAATCACAAATTATTCTTGGAAGCAGCTGGTTCAAAATTTGATATTCTTGTTGATTGGTCATACACAGAAACATCAAAATTCAATGATTTGCCACCTTTTGAAATGAGAAAGATTATTCTTGAAACTGCTGAAACTTATTTTACATTTTTAGATTCACTTTCAGATGTTTACTTTGGAGTTCAAAAAATGCATTTCAAACCAAAACCAAAAGATCAATATGAATTGATTGAAGTTGAAGATAATACTGTAAATCACAATATTTCATGTGATAAATGCAGAAAAAAGAATTTCAAAGGAAGAAGATACAAATGTTTGAATTGTTATGATTATGATTTATGTGAATCTTGTTATAAACTTAATGAACACACAGCAGGTCATGGTTTCAAGAAATTTGGAAAACAACCAATAAAAAGAAAAATTGAAGCTCTTCCAGTATTTAGAGAATTTTATGAAAGAAAAGAATCAAAGGATTATCCAGGTTTTATCTTTCTATCAAAGAATCTTAAAAAAGTTATCATTGGTGTTGATGTTGATGAAAAACAATCTCCAATTGGAAACTTGAAATACAACAATGGTGAACTCAAACTCATTTTGAATACAACTCAAGTTATTAATCCATTTGAAGCATTTTGGATTGAAAGATTACAATGGGCATTTGATTTGATTGTACCTATTGCGGATTATGATGCAAAGAATTTAATTCAAACACTTGAATCCAGTTTCACATTTACTAAAATTAAAATTACACTTGATACTGCTTTTGCAAAAGAAAAAAAATTCCTTGAAAATGAACAACATGTTCAATATAATTTAACACGTCTTGCTTTTCTTGACTTAATTGAAAATGTTGGAAAAAGTCTTCATAAAGTTGGTTTACATGTAATGGGTGAATCAGTTGTTAAAGAAAAAATAACTAATGTTTCGTTTGTTATTGACACACAAAATTCACAACCAAAAGAAGGATCTATCTCACATTCAGGAAATACACTTAAAGTTGTTGTAAATTCAGATGATTTATCAATTTCAACAAATGCAGATGATTGGAAAGCTAGAATTGAATTATTATTTAATTTACTTGTTAAAATTACAATGTATGACAATGCTCCAAATGTGAAAAGAATTGAAGATGAAATGGAATCATTATTAGGAAAAAAATTAAATTTAATTGTTGATACTTCATTCACAGAAAACAAAGAATTCAAAACTAAAATTCCAAAAGACCAAACAAAAATTATTTATTTGTTATGCACATCAATTTCTAATCAATGTGTTGGTAAAGAATTAATGAATATTTGCAAAATGAAATCTGGGAAAGATGCAATGTCAACATTGAATCAAATTATTATTTCAACAGATCATCTCAACAAACAATCAAATGAAGGAACAATTTCTATTCAAAATTCAAATTTAATTATCAATCAAAATATGAATGATATTCATTCTGGTAAAATTCCAAAAGATGCATTTTGGAAGACTCAAGATTTATTAGGAATTACAAATAAATTTGCTCAAGACTTTTGCTTTGATTCTTTCTCAAAAATTCAACAAGATTTCACAAAATTCATGGAAAAAGATATTAAATTTGAAATTGATTATGCTTTTACTGAAAATGATGAATTTAAAAAACTATCAACTTCGGTGAGAAATGGAATAATTCAATACATCAATACTACTTTACTTTCAGATGTATTTTGTGTTCCAGAAGGTCTTTATGGATTTATTCGTTTGGTTAAAAAAGAAATTCATGATGCATTTGAAAAAATTGTAATTTGTTTAGATACCAAAGATTCTATGACAGATCCATATCATATTGGTATTCATTTCAATGTACTTACTGCATTATTTCCAATGAGAGAAATTATTTCAAGACTCTCTCCTGAATCTTCAAAATTGGCACCTTGTAGAATGATGGTTGAAAAAATTTTAAATTTGAGACCAAATAAAATCAGTTCAGCATTTCAACAAGCCTCAAATGAAGTGAGTTATTTACAATTAAAATCAAATATCAAAATTCCAATTGAAATTGATTGGGATTGTTTAAAAAATACCAAAGAATTTAATGAAACAACGAAATATGTTGAAATGATTGATCATGTTTTGAGTGTCGTCAAAAAAACAATTTTTGGACCTCGAGGTGGAATTCCAGATGCATTTCCAGAAACAATTGATGCTCTCAATAGATTGAAAAAGATCAATATTTACATTGATTATTCAAATGAAGTAAAAAATCTTATTGGACTTTACACACCAAATTATTCTGTTGCAAATATTTCAGGTATCTTAATGATTAAATCAAATTATAAGTACGTTCAAAATATAGGTTGTGGAATGAATGCTGAATTCGCTTTGACACCTTCACTTGCAAAATTAAAACAAGAACAAACAACAATGAGACTTCAAAGAGAAGAAGATGAAAGAAGAAGAAGAGAAGAAGAGAGAAAAAGAGAAGAAGAAAAACGTGAACGTGAAAGAGAACAAAAAAAAAGAGAAGAATTGGAGAAAAAAAGAAGAGAAAGATGTACTTCCTGTCAAAATGGATACAAAAGATGTAATTATTGTAATGGAACTGGATATGCTAGCAATATCAAATCTAAATGCGTTTATTGTGGACATACAGGTTCAAAGAAATGTACAAGTTGCAATGGCACAGGATTGAAGTATCCAAATTTATAAAAATGGTCTTTTTATAAAACTTTTTAAAGTCAAACTTTTGTTGTAGTTTTGTCCATTTCTGGGTATGATAAATTCCATTTGGTAGAGTAATTTGCCTAATTTGATCATTGGACATTTTCGTCATGTCTTTATTTAAAATCTGTTTCCTAAATTAAAAATTTGAGCCAATCACAATCATGAATGACAAAGTAGAAGTGGATTATTGTAGCTCAAACGAGATTTTATTCTCTTCTTCCAACACTGTAGTATCAAAAGCGACAAGAAAAAAAGATGGAAAAGAAGTGTTAATCAAGAAACCTGCCAACCCTTTTCCTTCCGTGCGTCTGGTTGAGTCATTCAAAAAAGATTTTCACACAACTCAAAGCTTACATGAAAAGTGTCCAAGACATTTTATAAATATGATAGAAATGTTGGAACAAGAAAATGGTTCAGTTTTTTTAGTTGAAGAACAAGAAGGTGACAGTTTATCAAATTTTTTGAAGTGCAAAAAAAGTTTAGGTGTCAAAAAGTTTTTAAAACTCTCAATTTCAATGTCAAAAGCTCTTTCAGAATGTCATTCTTTACAAATTTGTCACAGAGACATCAAGTTAGCAAATTTTATTCTTGGATGTGAAGATGAAGTGAAACTGATTGATTTTGGTTTAAGTGTCATTTTTTCAAATAAAGCTCCTTCAATAGCATGCTCTTCACCAACAGGTACTTATTCTTACATGAGGTAAAGAAAATTGAAAGAATTTTTTTAAATTTTGAACAGTCCTGAAGCAACTTCAAGAATTTCAAAAAATATGGATTTCAGAAGTGATATTTATTCATTAGGAATTACATTTTATGAAATGTTAGTAGGAACAGTTCCATTCAAAGGAGACAAATTATCAGTCGTTCATTCTCAAATTACAAAAAAATTACCAAACATTTTGGATGTACCAGCTGCTATCAACGTGGTAATTCAAAAAATGTGTCAAAAAAGTCAAAGTGATAGATATAACTCAGCATATGGTGTTCACAAAGATTTAGAATTCATTTTAAATCATTTTGATTCTTTAACTGAAGATTTTGAAGCGGGAAAAGAAGATTTAAAACAATTTCAAATCCCAAATACGATGTAATGAAACAAAAAATCTTAACAAATTTTAGTTATGGGAGGGATAAAGAACTTCAGTTACTTTCAGATATCATTCAATCTGATTCATTAGAAACGAGAATGTGCTTAATTTCTGGTTATTCAGGTTCTGGAAAGTCAAAGTAAGTTCTTTAAAATATATCACTCAACAATTTTTGAAGGTTAATTGAAGAATTGATAAAGCTTCCAGAAATGAATTTAACAATTAGTTATGGAAAATTTGATCAATTCAATCGTACTACACCTTATTCAGCTTTCATCAAGTTCGACCTTTCTTTTTATTTTTAATTTTTAGTGTTGTAAAATCATTAATTGTCAAAGTGTTGTCAGAAGATGATGAATATAAAGAAAATTTAAAAAATATCATGAAACTTGAATTGAAAGAAAATGCTGGAGTCATTTCTCAACTTGTACCTGAATTAAAAGTTTTGTTAGGTGAACAAAATGCGCCAGTTGCCCTTGATAGAAGTGAAGAAACTCAAAAAAGATTATTCGAAACTTTATTTTCATTTTTTAATTGTTTTACTGGAGACAAGACTTTGATCATTGTAGTAGATGATCTTCAATGGGCTGACTCTGCTTCCTTTGGTAATTTTTCTTTTTCATATTAATTCAATAGTTTTGTTGGACAAAATTCTCAAAAAGAATGATCCAAAACTTTTTGTACTTGGAGCATATCGTGATAACGAAGTTGACTCAGGTCATCAACTTTCAATTTTATTGAACGAATACAAAAATTTACCAATCATTAATGTTCAATCATTAAGCCTTGAATATTTAAATCAAATGGTATCAGACACTTTGGGTCAAACTGAGTCCCAAACAATTGAATTGAGTAAATTAATTCATTTAAAAACGAATGGAAATCCTTTTTTTTCAAGAGAATTCCTCAATACTCTTTACGAAGAAGAATTAATTGAACTCAAAGGAAAAGAATGGGATTATGATTTAGAATCAATAAAAAAAATGGATTTTAGTTCAAATGTCATTGATTTTATGATCAAGAATTTATTGAAGACTCCAAAAAATATGCAAAAGTTTCTTAATAGAGCTGCTTGTTTTGGAAATACTTTCAAATTAAGTGAATTAGATTGGATTTGGAACGAAGATACATCAGTTCAATCAAATTTAATTGAACCTCTTCAAGATGGTTGGATCATTCAAATTGATTCAGATCAATTTAAATTTTTTCATGATCGTTTACAACAAGCATCATATGAAATCAATGATCCAAAAGAAAGAAAAGAAATTCATTTAGTCATTGGATCAACTCTTTTAAAGAAATTACAAGATTTAGGAGAATTAGAAAATGGAATTTTTGATGTTGTAAATCATTTGAATATCGCAAAAGAACTTTTTGAAGACCAAAACACGTTGATCAACTTGAATTTAACAGCTTCATCCAAATCTTTGAAAAATAGTGCATTTTCTGCAGCTGTAAATTTTTCACAAAATGCAATGGATTTATTGCCAAAAGATGCATGGAAAACTGATTATAATCTTGCAAGAAGAACTCATGTAACTCATGCAGAATCATGTTTTGGAGCTACTCGTTTATCAGATTCCGAAAAATTATATGAAGTTTTACTTGAAAATTCAAAAAATAACATTGAAAATTTTCGTGTTTATAAAGATTATATGAAAATGGCAGTTTTATCATTTCAATTTGATAGATCTTATGACATCTTAATGAACGCTTTTCAATTATTTTCATTGACAAAAGATATTCCACTCAATGATCCAATTGCTTACAAAGAATGGGTTTATGCTTTCAAAAAGAAAATTGACATTGAGCTTATTCAAATTGGAGGTGTAAAAGGAATTGAAAAAATCAAACAATGCAATGATGAAGAAATGGGAGCATTCAGTATTCTTTTAACTGAAAGTCTTGATACACTTTATGTTAGTGGAAAAACAAATCCATTGATGCCTGTTACTGTTTCACTGATGTCACTTTATTTACATTTAACTCAAGGATTGACAGAAAATGCTCCTGTTAGTTTTTCATTTGCTGGTTGGATGATTTCCTCTTTTTTTCAAGATCCAGTTGGATATGAATTAACTAATTTGGCAGAAAAATTGTTAGAACAAACAAAAAATCCAAACTTCAACGAAGCATTAGTTCGATTTACTTTGGGAGTAAATCAAATCTTTGGAGGTACTTTAAAACAAGGTCTTTATCATTTCAATGCTGGATGTAATTATGCAATTGCACATGGAGAATATGTTTTTGGTTGTTACAACATGAATAATTGGGGAATGCGTTCAACAACTAATGGTGATAATTACCCAAATGTAATTTCAAAACTTGAAGGATATCAAGCATTTTGCAAAAAAATTGGGAATTTATTTGTTCATGATTTATTGGAGTGTCAATTGAATTTTGCACAAGATCTTGTTGGAATCAGAAAATATAAACCAAAATTCCTTCTTGAAGGTGTAAGAGAAGCAAATTGGTCTGGAACATTTTTCTATTTTATGGAAGCAATGGTTGCTTATCACAATGGTGACTTTGAAAAAGCAAAGAACTTATTGGATGAAAGAGAACCAAGGTTAGCTGAAACCCAAGGATTTTGTGGTTATTATTGTGCACAGTTTTTCCATGCATTATGTTACTCTCATTTTTACAACAAAACAAAAGATGAAGCTCTTTTAAACAAATTTGATTCTTTTGTTGAATTATTCAAATCATATAGTGCTTTATCACCACATTATTTTGGTCCAAGATATCAATTACTTTTGGCAGTTCGTGAATCATTTAAAGAAAATGCTGATACTTTATCTGTTTTGAATTTTTTCAATCAGGCATTGGAATCAGCTCAAAGATTTGGATTACCATTAATCTCAGCAGTAACAAATGAACTCATGCTTGACTATTGTATTGAGAAGAATATTCTTCCATCAATTTGTCAATATTATTTCGAAAAATTGATTTTAATTTGGGATTCCATAGGAGGTATGGCTAAAATTTCAAAATTGAACAAAAAATATTCAAAATTCAATTACTTTTCTTCAAAGAAACATATCTCATCTTCTTCAGATTTAACTGTTTCTTCTTCTTCAAATTCATCATCAGGTTCAAGTTTTGAAGAAATGGGATCAGATTCATTGGATATGATGAGTATTATCAAAGCATCTCAAGCATTATCTGTTGAATTAACTACTTCAAGTTTAATTAAAAAAGTACTTTATATCATAAAAGAAAACACAGGTTCAGAAAGTGTATTGATTATTTTGAAAAAAGGAAAAGAGTTTAGAGTCACGTCATCGATTAACAAAAAAGGAATGGTGAAAGAAATGGACATAAATCTCAAATGCTATGATGAGTATTGTAGTGCTTTAGTGGATATTTCAATTGCAATGAAAAAACAAATCATTTTAAACAATGCAAAACAATCAGAATATTCAGAAAATTCTTACATTAAAAAGAATGGAATTAAATCATTATTTGTTCATCCAATTTTAAAAAAGAATGAACTTGTTGGTTTAATTTACATGGAAAACAAATCACTTGAAGGAATATTTAATAACAACAGAAAAGTCATTCTTGAACATATTGGATCTCAATTATCTATTTCTTACGAAAATGCAACACTCTATGATGAAATGAACAGTTTAAACAAATCATATGAAAGATTTCTTCCAAAAGAGTTTCTTCGTCAACTTGGAAAAGGTGATGTCAGAAATATTAAAAGAGGAGATGCTGTTGCAAAAAATATGTGTGTTATGTTTTCAGATATTCGTAATTTCACTGATTTAACAGAAAATATGAATCCAGAAGAATCATTTTCATTTGTAAATGACATATTATCATATTTGGCACCTGTTATTTCTAAAAATAATGGATTCATTGATAAATTCTTTGGAGACTGTATTATGGCATTATTTCCATACAAAAATGATGATAGTATCAAATGTGGATTTGAAATGTTAGAAGCATTGAAAGAATACAATTTAAATTGCAGAAAAGATCAATCATTAGTTTCAATTGGAGTTGGTATTCATTATGGTGATGTAATGGTAGGAACAATTGGAGATAATGAAAGAATTGATGCAACAGTTATTTCAGACACAGTTAATACAGCTTCAAGAGTTGAAAGTTTAACAAAAACATTAGGAGCAACATTTGTTGTCACTGAAGATTTAATCATAGGATCAAAATTAAATTTTAAAAATAGATTCATTGGAAAATATCTATTAAAAGGAAAAAAGAAATCGATTTCTCTCTTTCAAATGGTAAGTGATCAAACTTCAAAAAATGAAGATTTCACAAAAGCGATTCATTTATTCGAATCCAGAAAGTTTCATCAAGCAAAAGAAATATTTTCAAGATTGAAAGACAACGATTTTACCTCAAAATATCTTGAAGATGTTTCAACAACTTATGAGAACTACAATTTCCCAAGTTCATGGTCAGGTGAAATTCAAATTGATAAAGATGGTAAAATAGTTCCTTTAGATTTAGACTCGGTCATTGAAAAAGAAATAGATTCATTATCAAAAGAATTTCAAATGAAACTTTTAGAAAAATTAGTGAATGAAGATAAAATGAAGAACTTTTTGAAAGTAATCTCATTTGAAGCTCCTGAAGAAATTTATTCATTAGTTAAAGAGTTTTCAAAATAAAGTTCTTATTTTTTTGCTAATTCATCTTTTGATTTGAGTACACTTTAAAAAAGTTGTTCTTATTATCTGTATCTCAAAGATGATTGTTTAATTTCATTTTGAAAATTTATTTTTAATACATTGTTAAGTCAAATATATTAAGAAATTTGAACATGAACCTTTTTATATATGTAAATTTATGTGTAGAATCCAAATTGTAAAGAATTTTTAAAAAATATTAAAAAATGATTGAGATATTTAAGTTTGAAATTATTTACAATCTTAGTTTTTCCTTTTAGTTCTTTATATGATTGACATGATAACTAAAACAATATAACCTACACAGACAGTACATCTTTTCATCACAATCTGATTTCAAACTTCAGTACACTTAACTATGTTTAGTTTTTCCTCAAACAAATTTGGGTTTCTTTTTTTTGAACAACCAATCAAAAGTCAACATATTTTAATGAACTATCTGCCACCTAAAAGATGCATTATACAGTCAGCTATATAACTAATCAAAATTTAAGCTCAATTTTGATCTTTGGTTTTTGGTTTTTGGTTTGAGGTTTGAGGTTTTGGTTTGAGTTTGGGGTTTGAGTTTGAGGTTTGGGTTTGAGTTTGAGGTTTGGGTTTGGGTTTGAGGTTTGGGGTTTGGGGTTTGGGGTTTGGGTTTGGGGTTTGGGGTTTGGGTTTGGGTTTGGGTTTGGGTTTGGGTT
>JABLTG010000145.1:0-50582 GCA_016618085.1 Neovahlkampfia damariscottae | reverse complement strand
ATTCTTGAAGCATAAATTTAATTTCTTCATCTAAATATCCAAAAGAAGTGCTATAACGTTGGTTTAACATTGTAAATTCATTAAAGTTATTAACTCCAGTGAATAAATTTGATTTTGCAATACGTAATATTCAGTTAATATTGCTTTATGAAGATATTCATTATTTTTAAGTGTTGAACTGAATAAATTTCTCATAAAACTTGTAACATCTTCTAAATATTTTTGTTCATCTTTAACATAAGCCATTTGGAGAGGTGTATCATATTCATCTATTAAAATAAAAACACTTTTTTGATTTGAATATTTATAAAGCATTTCAGAGAGAAAATCAAGTGACCTTGAAAGAGAAGTTTCTTCTATATTACCATTAAGATAACTTTTGAAACGGTTTTTTTCATGAGAATTGAGTTTTTCCAATAAAAATTCTTGTTCTCTGTAAAGTTTTTCAATAATATAGCTAAATTGTTGAAGAAAAGAGCTAAAATCATTTGTCGTTAAATATTTGAAGGTAATATAAATAATTGGATATTTTCCTTGATGTTCTTTCAAATATTTTCCATCTTCAACTTTTGAAATCTTGTAATCTTCAAACATTCCTTTTGTTTCTTTGTTTCGAACAGAAGAAGAAAGAAGTGTTGAATCATGGACATATTAAGTGTTTTGCCCCATCTTCTTGGACGTGTAATTAAAACTACTTTTGATTTATCATCTATTAATTCTTTAATCATCAAAGTTTTATCGACATAAAGCAAATCTTCATCTTCAACAATCTCTCTGAAATTATCAACACCAATTGGTGGTATCTTTTTGGAATAAAAATTAAATTTTTTGAAACGCAACAACTTGTTGAACTTGTTCAAAAATATGATCAATGAAAATGGTTGGTTACAAAAAAAATTTTACTTTTTTGTATTCGTAGTTAAATTATTTCTTTCATTTTAAATTAAAAATCAATTCAAATTTTTTAGTTTTCATTTGGAATTGTAGAACACTCAAATTTCCAAAAAAATAATTCAAAATTCCTGGAGCAGAAGATTCAAAAAAATACAGGAAGAATTATGAATCAAGAGGAACTTTTTTTCCCCATCCAAAGGTCACCGAAAAAATATCTCATAAGGCAAAAGAAAAGTTTATAGGGTTTGATGGATTTGAATCCATGTTTTTGAAAAAAGAAAATGGAACTAATCAATTAAATAAACATGTAACTAAATGTTCTAATTATACATTCAATCATTCAACCAATCTTTCAAATGTGTTTAATTTTGAAACACAAACTATTCAAGATCAACAATTGTATAATATTATTGTTGAAGATTTAAGGGTTTTTTGTTTGGATGAAACTGAAAGTGTTTTTTAGCCAATCATTCAACAATCTGAATGTCAGATTTGGAAACAACCACGGAGAATAAAAAAGACTTCGGTAATAATTACCTTTTTAACGCCTTAATTGTAGTTTACATTGACCACATGATAAATTCAGGTTTTTTTCTGGGATCAATCACTGAAGAAAAAAATATTTCATACTACCACGGCCTATTAATACTAATACCAAAAAAAAAAAGTGAAGTATTGGAAAAGAAGACCTATTCGTGCGAGATTATTATTAAAAAAAGAGAATACAAATACTATAATAAACGTATCAATCAAAAACCTTCAAAAAGTCAACATACATGAAATTCTATTCTGGGTTTTATGCTTTGCTTCGTCACCAACAAGAATATTATTTTGTTCAAAATAAATCCACCGCTGAATTTTATAATTTCAAAAAAAAGTCGAAACATTTCTTGAAAAACAAAACAAAACAACAATTGAACGATTTCATAAAAACTTATAAAAATAATTCTTTATTCAATGGCAATGAACTTAATTACCTTGCTAGAAAGGAAAAAAGTGATGACAAATGCTTTGGATTTTCAGAAGATTTGGAAAAAAGTTTAGAATCCACAGATTCAAATTGGAAAAAGCAATTTGCCGAATTCATAGAATTCAAAAATGAACCATTTTACGCATGCCTCGGAGGAAAACCTAAATTTCAAAGTGCTTTCGAAACACTGAAACAAGAGATGTGGGAAGAAACTGGAAAATGTTTAAAAGACAAAATTGACAAAAATTTAAAAGATTTCAATTTGGAAAACAAGGATCAGCATTTTAAAATTGAAACAGATGGTTTGTATTCTCATTTCTCAGTAATTGATATTGATGATGACTTTTATAAAAAGTTATCATCAAAAGAATTAACACTTTCAATAGAATTTTCAAAAGGAGTGTTTGTCACAGTAGAAGAGTTTGATGAAATAAAATACAATTCAAATGGAATCTCAAAAACTTTCAATGAAAAATTTTATGAAAAAATTTTGAATTTAGAAAATAAAAAATAAAGTATTCCTCCAATCATTTGTTTTTTTTTTTTTTTTTTTGCGAAAAAATTTTTATTTGATTTAATCCTTACGACTTGGTTAGAGATTGAGGATTTTGAAGTACGTTATGTGGTTGATATTTGGTTTGATTTTGATTTGTTTGTTGTTATTATTTACATTTGGTTTTGTTTGTTTGACTTTAATTTTCTTCTTCAAATTCTTCTTCTGATTCTTCCATTTGGTGTAATTGATTTTCTATTTTAGTTATTCTTTCATCCATCTTTTGTATTTTGTCATTGACTGTATTTGAAACTGTTAAGAGAAGGTCCAGTTTTGATGAAATCTCATTTGATTGTGTTATGTTTGTTTGGTTGTTATGTTGTATGATTTCTTTTGACGTTCCTCCTGTTTCTTTTTTAAGTTTTGGTGTTAAGTTTGATACATTTGTGGTTTTTGAAGAACTAGGTTTTGTTTTTTGTTATTGGTTTGATTATAGTTTTTGAAATCTTCCAAAATTATGGATTTACAAACTCTTAGTTTTTATTACCCATAATTTTAGACCAACTAAAAAGCAATTTAACCGACCAACAAATTAACAGAACCAAAATGAAAAATTATGGATAACAAAAAGTAAGAAGGTAAATAAAATTTTCAAATGACAAAAAACCGCCGAGTTGAGGTCTGAGACGGCAAGAAAATGGCTCAGGGGATAACGGGGATTTGGTTAACAAAAATAAAAAATCTGCAAAAATGGTCTTTTTTCATTTCCTTGGGGGACTTCAAAAAAATATCCATGTTATGAACTGGAATATGGATGATGTATTAAATTGGACAATTGATGATGTTTATTATCATTTGGTTAATTATTTAAAAATTGTTAAGAGTGAGGCAGATATCTTAAAGAACAACTCATCAATAATGGAAAGGTTTTGGTTGATCTTGATGAAGATAAATTGTAAGAGATGATCTTAAAATTAGGAACTCGGAAACAATTAACACAACAAAATATAATAAAAAATATTTCAAATTAAGCGGTTCTTTTTCCTCATAAAAACAATTGCCAAAATCAGGTTTTTAAATATGAACCTTTAAATTCAAGTAAAAGAAACTGATTCTATTCCAAAAAAAAAATATCAACTGAGAAACTTATTGCTCGTAACATGACTTATTTGGATTAAACTTTATTTTTTTTTGATATTCCTGAAAACAATTTTGTCATTTTGAATTTGATTTTTATTTTTCATTTTCTTCCATGTTTGATTCTTCATTTCTTTTTCAATCCACTTTTTCAATTCCAAATCATTTTTAAAGTTCAAAGTTTTCAATAGAAATCCAACATCAATTTCAAGATGACTGAATGATAAATTATTGAAAAATTGAATTCTCATAAAATTGAAATAATAATCCATTAATATTTTTTCTTGTTCATTTGATTCTTGATACAAACTCAAAAATTGAATTGGATTTTCCATTTGAATACTTTGATAAATTTTAATGGCATGCTGTACTCTTTTTGAGTCAAAATTATGAATTTTTAATTTTAAAAATATTGAAAATTCATTTGATTTTATGATACAACAATGATATAAAATGTAAAGAGAATATAGTTTTTCTTCATTTTTATCTTGTTTAAAATTTGGTAAAATGTCGAAAATCAATTTTGTTAAAATGATAAAAAATTGATTTAGATCATTTTTAAGACAATAATTTAATGCTAATTCATGACTTGTTTTTGAAAATTCAGTTTGAATTAAATTTGAAGAAGTAATACTTTGTGTTAAAATTCGTAACAATAAAAGTATCTCTGTTGTATTTGAATTCTCTTTAATCTTTTGGAAAATATATTCATATAATAATAATTGATCTTTTTCATTGATCAAACTGTTCCTTGAAAGAAATTTGAATTTTTTTTTCAACATCTCATGATTGTTTTTCATTGGATCAAATTAAATGATTTTATTGGCACATTATAAATTAAAAAACAACATACTCTTTGTTTTTGACACTAATATTTCCATGAATCAAAAACACTTCATTTTTTCTTTTGATGATTTTGTAGACAAACCTTAATTTCTGTTCTGTCCTTACTGAGATTATAAAATTTAGCAGAATTATCACTTGAAAGATATTGAGCTAATTGAATCGCATCTCTTCCAACTAAATCTTTTTTTGAAAAATCTACCATCTTTTCTAATAAAATAGAAACAGATTTTGGTTTATTACAAGCAATTGCATAATGTAAAGGTGTCCATGGGATATAATTTCCATAAGTCTTATTTTTATCTTGTAAGTACCATTCATAAGTTGCATAGTATTCACCATTAGGAGAGTCATTCCAAAACCAAGAATAAAATGTGTAAAATCCAGTCCATTCAAAATTTTGACCAAGGTATGAAAAATAACAACATCCTAAAAGTTTGTATTCCTCGTTTAGTTCTTCTGTTGAATATTTTTTTATTTTTTCGTCATTTTGTTCAAATATAGCAAGTCTTAACTCTTTTTCAAAGATATTTGAAGAGTTGAATAGTTTTTCTAAAATAGTTGTTCCATCATTCAGTTTCATTTTTTTTGTGTTGCGGAATTTTATCAACCAATCAACGACTCGGGAACAAAAAAGTTAAATTTTATTTTTTCAGAGTTCAAAGTCACATTTTAATATTCTTCTGTTTGCATTGAATTTTCCACTGAATAAATCAAGTCCTTCTTGTCTCATTGTTTTTGCTTCATTTTGGAAATATTTTTCAAGTAATTCTCTTGATTCTACATAATAGTGACAACAAAGAACATCATGAGTAGTTTTTTCATTTCCTTCGTCAATATGTAATTTTGCATTTTTAAAACCATCAACTGACAGCATATCTTTTATATGTTTTGTTTTTAACCATTTCATGAAATCGGTTGTTGTTCCTTTTTCAATTTCTTTAAAGTTTAAATCTCTTAAAACATCATACCTAAATTCACTTCATAAATAATCATCTTTTTGGTTGTCCAATCAATGAGAATAATTTATCAAAAAAAACAAGAAGAATTTTTTTTCTTTACTGGATAAGGTTAATACAGCATGAAAATCACCTCAATTTTTCATACCAGAGCCACGAATTATATTTAAAAGAAGGAGACTCAATCCTTCATTTAAGAGATGATTTTTTCAACAAGGAGGAACATCTCAAACCTTCACTTGTTGGAAATGATTTTTCAAAGTTGTTTCCAACTCTGATACAACAAATACAGGACATTTCAAAACCTATATTCATTGGAGATGATTTTTCAAAGTTGTTTGGAATTTTTTAAAATGAAATTTGATTTAAATAAACCCAATTGATCATTTTCATTCTAATTTCATTATATCTTTCTTCTGTATTGTAAAGAAAATAAGAAATGCATCTGTACAAACAATTTCCATCTGGACTTGGATTTTTGACAATTTCAAATTGAATAATTGGGGTTCACTAATCTGTTTTTTTTGAAATGTATTCATTTGCTTGTTTCATATTTGATTGTTGAATTCGTTTTGGGTCAACATTCACAACAGCATCTGAATTTGGTAATTTTTTTGTTTTTTGTTTAATTTCATTTATATCAGTTGATTTCATATGAAGTTGTTGCATTTTGATTCTATTTTTAAAATGTTTTGATAATTTTGGTTTTTTCTTGATGATAGGAATTGATTTTTTTACTGGTGATGTATTGGGTTTTTCGTTTTGGTATGCAAATTCTTATCGAGATTTGATTGGGGAAAAAAAATAAGAAAAATGAACAATTCTTATTTTTTAGAAATAATTCTTATTTCCTTTGCCAAGAAATTGATGAAATCTAGCCAATTCTCAATCTATTGTCATAACTATTGATTTTTCTTAATTTTTTGCCAATCAAATTTCGATGAGAATTTGCATACCAAAACGAAAAACCCAATATATTCTTCATTTAAATTGATTTCATAAATTTGAGTTTCAACATTTTCATAAGTAACACCACTTGTTACTTGTTTTTCTTTAAATTTAAAATAGTAATAATTTTTAACATTTTTAATAATCAAGCCTGATCTGATTGAATGTGAAGGAATTTCATTCAATTGAATAAAAGAATAAATATTCAATTTATTCTTTCTACTTAATTTTCCATTTTCTTTAAAATATTCATTATAAATTGAAATCAATTGTGATGCATCTTCAATTTTATTATATTTTTCAAAATTGACTTTGATTCTTCCCATAAAGGAAAAGAATGTATCTGCAGCACATTTTCCATGATATTCACAAAAGTAATTTAAATTCATATCAATTGGAAATTCAAGTGCATAATAATGCATCATATATTGATTTTTGAAATGAGGTGCATTATCTTGAAATAAATTCATTTTTGTAAATTTCTTCATCCATTCTTGATTAAACAATTGTTTAAAACATTCAATGATTAATAATGAATTGTGTGTTAAAATATCTGAAATAATTGTAAATGAATGTTAAAACCCTTTTTCTTTAATTAATCTAATTCTTTGATCCATTTGTGGTAATTTAATTCCATCAAACCATTTTAAAAATGTTTCTTCATTCATTTTCATTAAATTTTCAATTTATTAATTCTTTCATAAAAATAAGATTTAACTGGTGAAGATGATTTAAATTTAAAAAATTCTTCCATTTTTAACATCTTTTTATAAATATCTGGTTATAAAAATTTTAAAATTTGTTTATCAATTTCTATTGTTTCATGTAAAGAAGGATTTGAAAATTCAATTAAAGTGTTTTCAATCCATTTTTCTACTTTTTTATTTTTTTTTGAAAATCATCATCCAAATATTTATAAAAGGTTTGATTTCCAATTTCATTCCATTTTGTTTCATTTCATTCAATCCAATTCCCATATCATTCATGATTTCCAATAGCGCGATTTTGGTATACCTTTCATTTTTTTTCAAATTCAGCTTGTTATATTTGAAAAATTATTGGAAGATAATTTAATTGTGGTTTTCTCAAATTCGGAACTGGAATTTTTCCATGTTGGGTGTTTGAAAATTGAGCAGGTTGAAGAATTTTCATGAGATTTTAATGCAAACGTAAAATGAATGATATAGAAATTTGATTGGTTCGGAGTTTATTGGTTCAAAAAAATTTAGTCATTTTTGTTCTTTGAATTTTTTAAAAATGACTCAAAAATTTGAAAAAGTTAGAAGGTACATGTTGATATCTTCCTCTTTTCCAAATACAAAAACCCCAAAATATTGATAATAACCATCCAATTAATAAAACTGAAGTCAAAAGTTGAAAAATTCCAAAAAAAAAATTAAAAAAACAAAAATCATTAGGATTTTCATTAATAAAAGATGCTAAAATAGTACCTGTACCAGGTAAGAATATATTTAAAAGTAGAATTGTCAAATTATGTGGTGGAGTAACTTTAGGTATATAACTTAATTCTCTTCGATATTTATAGACTTGTTTGACTCGTTTGACTTTCCTGTTCACTTTTATAACAACATTTTCTTTTTTTTTTATCAATGTTATTTTTTCAATTTTCTTCATCTTGATTGTGTCAAAGAACAAATCGTTTTTTATTGGATGAAATAAAAAGTGATTTTATTGAGACATCTAAATTCAAATGTCACTTTTTTGACACATTTTTTTCAAATGAATCTTTAGCAATCTCTGCTAAATTCAATTTTTTCATCATATTTTCAATTGAATCAGTGATTACTCTTGCATTTTCTTTTGAATAACCTCCTGATAGAACCATGACGATTGGTGCTTTATTTTTAAGACAAATATCAAAAACAAGTTCATCTCTTTCAGTAATACCTTCTGATGATATTGATAAACCACCTAATGGATCAGTATCTAAAATATCACTTCCAGCATTGTAATAAACAATATCAGGTTGAAATAACTTAAATGAATTATCAAGATTTGTTTTCAATTTTGATAAATAAGTATCATCATTCCATGAAGAAGTTATTGGCATATCTATATCAATTCCTTTTTTAGCTTCATGATCTCCCGGATATCCATCTTAAATGAATTAAAATAAAAATTCAATTTCTTACTTTTGTTGTAACAATCAAAAATGAATACATCATTGTTGTCATCAGTAATTAAACCATCAAGTTTATCATTTTCATGACCATTTCCTTGATGTGCATCTAAATCAATAATCATTGATTTCTTGATTTTTCCTTGTTCTGATAATGATCTGATAGAAATTGGAATATCTGAATAAACACACCATCCACCACCTTCATTTGAAGATGCATGATGCATTCCACCAGATAAACAAATACACCATCCATATTTCAAAGCAATTTCACCACCTAAAATTGTTGCTCCCACTTGATACCACATTGGAGTTAATAATTTCCATTGTAACAAGAAATTTGGTACATAAGCAACAGGTGGTAATTCAACAACTCCTGCCTTTGAAAATATAGTTAATCATATCACTTTTTATACTAAATATTCAGAATTTGATAGTTTATTGAGATATTCTTCTGTGTGAACTGTTAAAAGTTGTTCTTTTGTGCAGATTTTTGCTTTAATGAATTGATTTTTCTTTAAATATCCTTCTTTGACTAAATTTTCACTGATATGACGATCTTTAAAATGATTAAAAATTCAATTTGTGTTATTACATTTTGCTGGATCGAAAGGATGAAATTTTTCGAAACCTAAAAATGTTCTTTTTTGTAATTAGTTTAATGAAATGTTTTACATGTTAACTTCATCACGATAAATAATTGGAAGTGAATCTTCGGTGATTTTTGAGTCAATCATTTTTAACACCACTTCATCTAAACCAAGATTTTTTTTTTCTTTTTTTTCTTTCATGAATTTTTTGATATTCTTTTTTGAAAATGGATCTTTTTCTTTTTTTTTTACGGTTGGTGTTGGACTATCTGAAAGATATTCTTCTTCAACTTTTTTTTGTTTTTGTTTTTCTTCGTCTGTATAAAGTTCACTGATTTCGTTCACGTATTCTTTTGAACTTCTTTTTTCAAGTTGTTTTTGAACACTTGTTGGTATAGCTTGAGCTTTGTTGTCTACTTCTTTTTCACTCATTTATTTTTAGACAACCAATCAAATCAACAGAATATCAAGCTCACACCAAAAAGAGTTTATTTATAATTCTTTAATTTTTTTGATAATATTTTTTCTATGACCCATTTTTGATATTCCTAAGTCTTTCAAATCTTTCTCTGTCATCTCTAACAAAGCAGAACCATCAATCTCTTCTTCAATGAAATATCTATCATATCCATTTTCAACAAAAACAGGATTTATTTCAGAAATCCAAACTGAAACATCTTCAGCATTCCAATTTTGAACATTATTTCCTTGTAATTCTTCTGGAAGCAATTCTTCTTCTTCTACAATATTCTTTGGTGTGGTATCATTTGTTGAGGGTGAAGAAATGGGATCTGAGAATTCTTTTGGAATATCAATTGATTCATGATTATCTAGTTTTGGTGACATATTTTTGATTTTAATATCTAATACTGTTTCTTTGAAATCAACATGTATTGCATCAATAAATTCTGAATGAATTGAACTTTCTCTTTTTCTATCCATATCATTTTGAATAATAAGAATACTATTCAATAAATTGAATTGTTTTTCATCTTCAGGGTTTGTTAAATCAATTACTTCATCAATAATTTGATTTCCAAAGTCTGGATGTAATTTCTCACAATATGTCTTTTTGGAATGAAGATTTTCATAAATTTTCAAATTTAATTTTCCAATTGACACATTTAAGAATTTCAAATAAGGTCCTGCATTTTTAATTTTGATTCCATCAATATTAAAGAATTTCATCAACAAATCTTTCTGTTTTGATTCAATTTGCACATTAAATTCTTGTTCAATTTCAGTTTTAAATGAATCATAAAATGATAATTCAAATTTCAATGGATTCATCAACTCTTTTGAATTAGAAAATACATTTAATATTTTTTGAAATGGATTAAGTAGTTTTGGTAACCATTCTCCATTTTCTAATATATTTTCAAACTTCAATATTAGATCATTCATTACAAAGGATTGAATTGGTATTTTTTCATGAAGTACTGGTATTTCAAATGAATCCAATTTTAAATATTTGTCTAAAACATACTTTGATGAAGAAATCAAATCTTTGAATTCAAGATTGAATAAAAATTGTTTTTCATTGTCTTTCACAATTTCAAGTTGAGATAATTTCATTGTTGATTCAAATTCATCTGAAGATTTTTTGAAATATTCAATAATACCATCAAGTGTTTTAATCAAATCTAATAAAACTTCTGAATTTAAATTGTCCACATAACTAATAAATTTTCTAGATTTTAATCTTTCTTCAAACATATCATAATGTTTGATTGATTGAATTGAATCATGAAGGTTATGAACACATTTTGGATGTGAAAATCCATATTGTTGAATTTTTTCAATTTTAGATTCATCTTCAAATGTATGTATCTTTTTGAAGTGAATATCTAATAAAGGTTTGAGTGTTGCATCTTCAATCATATGAATAAGAATATCGAAATTATATTTGTGACCTGAATCATATTGATATGCTGTATTAATTAGTTCATTGAAATTTTTAAAGTCAAATTGAACTAATTCTGAAACTCCTTGTGGAATAATGTGACAAGATATTTTGATCATTTCTGTATCTCTGAAAGGAAATGTATTATGAACAGTCATCATTTGAGTGAGTAAAACTTTCATACTATTTTTTGTTTTGTGTTCATCAATATAAATACATAATGGTTTATCATCAGAAGCCAAAGAACTAGTGAATATTTCTGTACAATCGAATTTCTCATCCAAGATACTAATTGCATTTATAATTGCATCAGTAGCATTATTCCATTTTGTTTTGAATATTTCCCAGGTGTTTAGATTAAAATTATATTTTTTTAACACTTGAATGATAGGGAGTGTCAATTCATCTCTTTTGATTTGTCCATCCAACTTTGAAAATAATTCATCATAAAACCTAACAAAGAAAGGAAGTTCTTTTAAAAATTCCAAACCACCAACAATATTCATAAATTGATTAATTTTGTTTGCATCAGTGGTATTTGAAGAAGCAATAGCTGTTTGTAATAAATTCATATCTGGAAAAGCATTTGATAATAATTCACTTTGTTTTCGTATCATTCTTAATTTATCAAGTTTTGTGACCACTTCATCTTGTTGAATAATAGAATTTAATTCTTTCAGAAGATCTTCTGAATTATCAACACTTGGTTTGAAACAAAAGTCCCTGATGTCATTTTCGTATTGACGAACAACATTTGAATTTGTAAAAGTAGCACTAGCAGTTTTCATTTGAGAAACATTTTCATAAAACAAATAAAGAGAATGAGAAAGAACAAATATTGGTGGAACAGAATTTTGATCTTTCAAATTATGTTCAAAGATTTGATAAAATGTATCAAATCTAAATTTTGTGTAATTTTGAATCTTACCTAATCTTGATATTTTTTTAGTATAATCACTAAATCTATGAGCTAATTCAACCATCATTCCTTCATTTTTATGATCAAACAACAAACACATTGAAGATGCACCAAAAGTTAGAGTATTCAATGCTGAATGATACAATGGAGATCCATTCAAAATGTTACCAGAGAGAATCATTTCATAAACGCTACTAGTGTTATCTAAGTTTGTTTGATAACCACAATCGGTTGGAACTCCAGCACATGATCCTGGAGAGTGTGTATTTCTCATAGAAGTTGGATTGAAAGCACGAGCATAAAGATGAGTATTTCTTCCCATACCTAATGTAACAGCAATTATGTTTGTCATAATATCAGCAGATTTTCTATCTGAATTTTTATCTTTAAAGAGATTCTTTGAGAATGCAAAAACTAATTCTGACTCATCTATTTGATTTTCTAATGGACCATTTGAGTAAAATATGAAACAATTAAGTTCTTCAGGATTTAAATCTAAACATTTTGAAATCGAATCATCTTGGATTAATTGAAGTAATGGATCACATTTCTTATTCTTTGAGAAGAATTCATGATAACAAATCAATAAAACCATCATTTTACATTCATTTTTATCTTTGAGAGAATTCAATTTTTTTTTCAATTCTTTTGAGTTTTTGAATGATTCTTTTAATGATTCGTAGATAGTTTTTGATTCGCCTGCTCTGTACATAAATGGAAGTGAATTGAAAATTTGATCAGGAATTTCAGCAACCTCTTTGAATACCTGAACACCTAATTTTTGTAGAATCTTTTCAGCAGAAAGTTCTTTGATCTTTCTTGTATCAAAATATGTCAAAAAGAGAAATTGTTTGTCCAAATCAAATTCAATATCTTTCAACCCCAAACAAATATCATCTAGTTGTGTTTCCCATTTATCTTTTGGTGTTGAATTAAAAAATTGTGAGATTTTTGTAAAGAACAAATGAATTAATGAATCTATTAATATTCTTTCGAAATTAGATGGATGTGTAAAGTTCTGTCTTTTCAGAGAAATCTTTTTTCTCAATGTTGACATATCATTATCTTTATAAAATTTGATAAAACATTGTTGAATCACGTTGGTGACCAACTCTGGATTGTCTTTTAATGAATCATCAATCATTGAAATATATTCCTTTTTATGAACAAAATCATCAATATTGATCAAAAATTTATAAAAAATATATGATCTGAATGGAATTGATAAATATTTCAATGCATTTTCTTCAGAAAGGATGATGGACATTAATATGTTGATAGATTCTTTTGTCATATCTTTCAAGTACAAGTCATTGATGATTTCTTGCAAAAATAATTGTCCATTTGGTTCCAATCTAATCAGAAAATCTTTGAATTCTAAATCAAAAACAGAAAGTTCTAATAATTCATCAATATAATGATCAAATGATGATTGAGGGAAACAACGATGTAATGAATATACTACATTACATTTAAGAAACATATCTTTCAATTCTTTTGACATTTTTTTCATTTGGTTTGTTATTAAGCTTCTAATTTGTTTAAATTTTCTGCACCACTCATTCAAAGACAAATCTTCATTACTTTCATTTGGTTTTCCAATAAATTTAATAAAATTGAATAGATTTCCAATGGATTCTTTTAAAATAGTATCTGTATAATCTGATAATACAATACAATGATCAAAGTAATGTTCTTTCATTTGAAATGAATATTGATCAATATAGATTGTGATTATTTTTAATGAATTGAAATGATTTTCCGAGAACAATCTGAATAAAGAATCAACAGAATGATTTCTTGATTGATTTAAATGATTTAAATATTGAAAACAAATTTTGTTAAAAATATAGTTGTCAAATTGAAATGATTCTTTGATGCAATCATTTTTAAAATTTAAGAGATCCTTCTTCGAAATAATTTGAATCAATGATTTGAATTTGCTATTTTCAAAAGAATTATTGAGAACAAATTCTTCTTTTAATTTTTGGATTAAAACATTACTGAAAGGAATGTCAAATTGAAGAGTTGTATTTTTGAAATTGGAAGATTTTGTGGTGAAAGTTTCTTCCAAAATAAGTGAAGAAATGTAAGGTGTTTTTGATTCATGAAATGATTGGAATTCTTTTGGATATTGCATGACCAAATTTTGATAATACTTGCATACAGTTTCAAGAAGTGTTTCAAATCCATTATAAACTAAATCTAAAATACTTGAGATTTCATTTCCAGATACAATTGAATCACATGCATCTTTTAAAATAGAATTCAATTGAGTGTCAAGCCAATTCTTTTTGAAGGTACTGAGAATGATCTTTTTGAAATTGACATTTTCCAAAAATTTCTTTTTGGTAATATCTTCCCTTTTTAATAACTTTTCTTTACGATTTCGAAAATCTAATTCTCCAATAATTTCTTCATACAATGATGATAATTCTTCCATTAATTTTGAATTATTCAAAGTGGACAAATTTGTGGCATATGAAAACCAAAAGTGTGGATTCATTTCCCCTCTAAAATACTTTTGGTTGTCAAAATTGTCAACATAAAGATAGTTCCAATTATTCAAATAAACAACATCATAAGGTTCTGATTGTGATGAATTTTGAATTAAAAATAAAATTAAAGGATCTTCTTTAGTTTTCATTTGATCAACTTTATATCTGAAATAATTCAATTGAGATTTAGTTGCATGTTTAGAATCAACTATACAAAGTAATGCTTTCTTATTTTCTTCAACAAATTTATCTATGAAAATATCACAATCTTTTTTCTTTGTAAATGAATCAAATGATACAATTTCATATTCTGAGATTTTTAAATTATCATCAAATTGAAATAATGATTCCTGCATTAATTTATCTGTCAAAAGTTTAACAATTTGTCCAGATGTTCTTGTAAAAACAATCCATTTGTTATCAACAAAATTTGAATCAGGATTAAGAAAACTCTTTCCAATTTCTTTAACGAATTTAGCAAATGAAAAATGTTCTTGATGATTCAAATATTCAGCTAAATAATTTGATGGTAAAACATTTCTAAGTGAATAAATAGATTCTGGTGAAGCAAGTTGTAAAAGTTTAAAATTTGTTTGTTTTATATTTTCTTTCATTCTTTTCAATGGATCAATATTTTCAAATTTATGAACATTTTTTGCATATGATGGTAATGAATCAAATGGATTGTGAATCACTGGGATATCAACTGAATCTTTTAATATTTGAATCATTAAAGATGCCGTTGTTTGCTTTTCTGTAAGACCAACGAAGGTTTGTGGAAGCATTGTATTCACGAAATCTTCTACTCCTTCTTTAAGAGCATCAAAAATAATTTTCTTTTTCAAATCTGATAATTTTCCATCAAGTATGTGAGATTCACCCAGTTGATATTTTTCAAATCTATTTAAAAATGGAAGAGGTGCATCTTTAACTTTTTCTTTTGGAATATGAACAATAATATGAAAATTCTCATGAACTGGATATTGAGAACTCAATGCTCCAACTGCAACATTTGCAAAATATTGAGTTATTGTTTTTTTAACAACTTCATTTGTTCCTTCAACTTTATGATCAACTTCTTTCTTTACATCATAAAAATGTCTGTTGAAAACATCATAAAAATTTGTGTTGATTGAATCTGAATTTATCAATATCAATGTTTTTCCAATTTCCATTGCAAGTTTGATCTTTGAAATTTCTTGTGATTTTGAGAATAAATTATCATCATTTGGAAAATCACTCACTGAACAAATTTCATAATCATTTTCTAAGATATTTTCAGAGGTAAGTAATCTTAAAGAAGTTTCAACATTGCCATCATCAATCAACAATGTATATCTGAATGATGATTGATTTGGATCAGATGATTCTGAGTGATAATTTCTGTTGATACTTTCCTTCAATACATCTATGTGTGATTTTTTCTTTGAGGGAATAGAATAACTATTATCTCTTTTTTGGAATTCATTGAAAAAGTTATTTGTAATTTCTTCAAAGCATTCAACAGAAACACCATTGAAATGTCTTTGTAAACAATAGTAAACATTTTCATTTGAAAAATTTGATGTTTCAGCCAATAATCTTAAAAGAAATACGAAATCACGCAATTGAAAGAAATCACATTTTGATGAGTCTGATTTAAGAGGTTTTCTAAGATATGGGTCAATATTCTTTACAATTGTGTTCACTTTGAAATAAGCTGAAATTAATCCATCAATAAAACCATCAATATTCTTTTGTCTCAAAATTCCTTTTGCCAAACATTTAAGATCTTCTTCAGTTGATTCTTCTTGTTGAAGATGTAAAGTTCTATTCGTTTTAGCTGCATCTAAAATAGAATTTGATATCAAAACTGAAGAAATTTTAGCATGATCCAAGTAATAATGAATAACTTTCAATGCATGTTTCTTTTCTTTTGGTAAACCAGATTCATCTAAGAAAACAGAGACAATTTCATTTTCATCATTCCTTGCTCTCAAGTTTTCATATAAATCGATTCTGGAGTTATAGACACTTTCAATTTCTTCAGGAGTTGAATATTCAGTGCATTGATAATTTGCACCATTTACTGTTTTCGCAAAATCAAATATCTTCTTAATTCTACTTGCAATCTGGTAACTAAGAGTTTTGGAAGTACCAGGTGGACCAGAAATCAACAATGGGATTTTAGTTTGAATACAAACAAAATTACAAAATAAATTCTCTTTCAATGCACGAGTGTCTGCAATACCTTTTGGAATTGCATTTGATTCGTAAACTCTATCATAAAAATATGTAAGTTGTTGAGACAAAACTCTTTCAACACAGTTTTCATCAAGTAAGTATGAATAAATTCCATTGATTTTGACTTTGATATTAAAAGCTTTCAATTCCTTCAATTTGTTGTCAAATTCTTTTGAAAATTCATTTCTATTGGATGAACTTAATCTAAAATAATAAGTTAATCCAATACTAATAATGAGATTGGTCCAATGAACTGCCAAAGGATCATCAGAAGTATATTTCAAACAAATTTTTGTTGAAAAGAATTCATAAAGTTGAGTAAATCTCATGATATCACGAATACTTACTCTAATTCTTTTGTTTTGTTTTTGTTTTGTTTGAACAAAAATTTGACAAAATAAAATCAATTTTTCGCATTCAGCTGTAACCAAATTTGTGTTTTTTTCATCCATTTGTATAAATGGTTTGATTGAACAAAACTCCGAACGAAAAAGAAATTGAACGAATTGATTTTGTTGAAATGGTGAAAGTTCACCAAAATCAAGGATAATCTTCTCCATACTAATTGGAAGTTTGTTGACAATGTAAGTCAATTCTTCAGTTTCTGAAATGTTCTTATCTTGTGGATTGATAGCTCCAACGAAAAATATACTCTTATCAATTGGTTCACCATCTAAAGAACCATCTACCATAACTTCCTTCAAAAATCCCAAACATTGTGATGTATTTAATTCATCAATGAATACTAAACTTATCAAATTCTTACATTTATCTCTCTTCTTTAATTCATGATGTTCATCGATGATTGATTTGAATTTGTTTCTCAATTGACTGACAGTCCATCCAGGATGCATCATAATTTGATGAAAAATCCCTTTTGGTTTAGAATTTTCAATATCTTTCACTAAATTGATAAATTGAGTTAATGTTTCCATTTTTGATTTCTTTTCAAGTACTTCCATTGTTAATGAATTAATATCTAACATATCATATTTTTTCAATGCATTTGACATTTCCATAATGTACTGTTTGCTAAATATTTGTAGTTTTTCACCTCTTGCATGACTTCCATCTTTGGAATCTGTGCATAAAGTTTCAATTGCAAGAATCAAATAAGTGAGATTAAGTGAATTATCAAAATCAATTAAATTTTTTCCAACTGCTTCCCTTTCATGATTTGACAATTTGGAAGTATTCATAATTGTATTCAAAAATTTTCGAGTTAATGATTCTTGTGGTTTGAAATCTTCATTAAAGTTAAGAATTTCAGTAAACATGTGAAGTAATTCTGTTTTTCCAACACCAGTACCTCCTGAAATAATGACATTATGACCTCTTTTTCTTTTTTCATTCAATATTGTCATTTTTACAGCAAAATCAGTCGTTAAAACATAATTTCTTTGTTTCAATATTTTGTGAACAGAATGACTGTCATTATTCTCACACAACATTCCAATGTGTGAGTTTAATTCACTAATTGAATTATCTTTTGATGTAATCAAATCAATATTTGGATCCACTTTGTAAAATGAAAAAAATGGTATGATTGAACTGGTTTCTTCATCATAAAATGATTGCTCCTTGAAAAAAGTAAAAGGAGTTTCAGTCAATTTTTTTCCAATTGATTCACTGACCAATGCTTTACTTTCATTGAAGAACGCTTTAAATTGTAGAATTAATGTACTATCAGGATAAACAACAACATCTTGTGAAATTGAATGATTGATGAAAAGGCATCTTTCATACATCATTTCTATGAATAAAACTTGATGATATCTTGTTGGACATAATTTGAATATATTCTTCAACACAATTTTACTCTTCTGGGTGGAGATGTTTCTCATGTTTGCATCCATCAAATTACTTCTTGTCAACATATTTTGTTGGAATAGATCAATAAAATTCGCAACATAATTTGCTTTATCATCAATTTCAAATTCAAATGATTCCAAAGTGATCTTTTTGATTTCATTCGTAAAAATTGAAATAACTGGAGCAATGTTCTTCAAATCATAATTTGAATTTTCATTTGAAGGTAGTTCAACATAGATATTTAACTTGTTATTGATATTGGTAACAAAAGTTTCACCAGAGTTTTCATCCATCCATACTCCACAAAAGAAAATGTACATGAGTAATTTATCTAATTCAGAAATTGATTCACTGGCTGTGACATTAAAATGAATAGCTATTTTTTGTATCCCCAAGTTTAGCATATCTTTATATTTTTTGATAAAATAAGAACCACTGAAATCTTCATTAACACATATTTTTAGGAGAGTTTGTCCTTCAGATTTTGCAAATTGTGAAATGGCTCTACTTTTTCCACATAGAGCATCACCAACAACAGTTGTTAATGATCCTCCATTCAATAATGACTTTGGATATCCTTTATAAATTTTTTTGACATCTTCTTGATTTGATCCGAAAGTTGCGTTATCTAAAAATGAAAAAGTATTCATCCACAATGAATTTTTGAAAATATAATGAGAATTAAGTTTTGAATTTGAATTTGTTTCTGCAAGAATAAAATCATTTTTTGATAATTCCTCTTCTGCATTGAAAATAAGATATTTCATTCCTGGAAACATTTCCCTTCTTTTATTGAACCATTTGATCTCTTCCATCAAGTTTGATGAACAAAAAAAGAATTGAGAACATTGACATTTCAAATTAATTGAAAATTCTAGCACTTGATTTGTAATAGAAAAGACTAATTCTTCTTTTGATTTGAATTTTGAAGCATCAACCATTACACTTTTAATTGGTTCATTACCTTGATCACATGAACCAACCAATTCACATTCTTGTTTCACTGTCACTAAAAGATCTGTTAATTTTTGTAACCATTCAGAATTTGATTTTGAAATTGAATTGGAAATAAATTTCTCTGTTATTGCAGAAAAAAATGATAAATGATCATCAAAGTAGTCCCAATAACAAACATAAACCAATGATAATATTTCTTTAAAGTCATAGGATGAAATATTTTGTTGATTTATCAAATTCATCAAACGAATCATTTGATTCTTTCTTAATTTGAGTATTTGAGGTATTTTTGTAATTGTATCATTCACACTATCATTCCATTCATCTAAATCGTATTCTAATTGCTTTAGACATTTATTCAAATCTTCAACACTATTTTTTCCAATTTCAAATTGTTCTGTTTGATATTTTGGATGTCCAGTGTATTTTAATTGATTTCTTTTTGAATTTGCTTTATCAGCAATTTTATAAGAAATTTCAAATACTTTCATTAAATTTTTTTCATCTGATTCTTCAACTGCACTTTCATGACAAAATATTGCTTTTCTGACAAGATCAACAATTCTTTCTTCATCAAGAATCAATATATCACCATCATTTTTCCATGAGTATTCAATTGTTAAATTACAATTCTTTTTATTTTCATGATAAATACTTTTATAAACTCCACGATTTAAAATTTCAATTGACAATTTAACATTGTCCATTGATAATCCATCAATCTGAGAAAACCAATACTGAATTCTTTCATTATGATGAAATGCATTCAAAGTTGAATTGATGATGATGTTCATATCTTTTTCATTCTTAAATGATTTTAATAAAGTATCGATGATGGTTTGAAATTGAACATTTTTATCAAAAAATAATTTTAAAAATGGATAACATGATTTCAAATCCAATATTGTTGCATGATGTTGAGTACCTTCATTATTTGAAAGAATTGTAATTCTATTTTCAAAATCTGATAGATCAATTAAACTATTCACTAAAGGTTTGACGTATGCAACAGTTGAAAAAAAACGAATATGATAATTTTCCAAACCATTGAATAATTCTTTTACTTTTTTCAAATAGTCATCAACCTCAGTAACAGAAATTTCTTCATCTTCAATAAGAAAACCTTGTAAATGTTTTTTGCAATTTTCAAGATGATACAAATCAAAACATTTGATTACATCTGGATAAAGTTTCATTATATCAATATATTGCAAAGCTGAAATTAATTTCTCTTCTGAAATTGTATTTTTTTCTGATGATTCAAAATATCCAAGTAAAATTGATATTTCCTTTGACAAAGATCTATTCTTATCTTCTAATTGAGCTTTTCTTATTGCTTTTAAAATTTCAGATCCTTCTGTTTTGATATCATTCAAAGTTAATTTATCAGAAGAAAATTTTTTCAAAATGGAGATTGTTTCATTAATCAATTCATTCATTGAAATTTGTGTAAAATCAGAAGTAAGATATTTGTTTTTGCAAGTGAATTTTAGAATTGCATTGAATAATATTGAATCTTCTTTGACAAAATATTGAATGATTGAAGCTTGATCATTTCCAATTTCGACACCAGATTCTTTGATATCTTTTTCAATTGAGTTAATCATCTCTTTTGATTCTTTCAATGTTCCAAACGACGATCTTTTTGAATAATTTGACTTTACTCTGTGATCATGATATCCCAACCAATCAATCAAAATAAAGATTGTTCTTCTTCTTTGTTTCAAATCTTCAAATTCTTGTATTTGTTCATGCACTAAATTAAAATCTATTGAATTTTCAATTGCTCGGAGAACTAATGTGAGAACATCATCATTATTTTGTAATTTAATTAACATTTCTTCACTCAAATTTTGGTCTTCAACTTCTTTCTTTAGATGCAATACACTCTCAATGACTAATTCTTCAATTTTATTTCTTAAGACTTCAAACTCATCATAAACATTGTCAGAAACATCTTCAAATTCGTAAATGTTTATGTAGTACTTTATAACATCTTTCATTTTTTTAGTATCAAAATTACTGCAAACGTCAAGAGGAATTACTTTTTTTAATAATAAAATTTGGAAAAATGACAATTCTTGAAGTTTCTTTGGTGAAAATGATTTGATACAAGAAACTGAAAAATCCAAAGATCTAGAATTGAAATGATGATCAATGAGTGATTGTGAAATAATTTGATAAAAAATTGGCAATTCATTCCCAAAATTATCTTCAATATCTTTCAATTTTTGAACATTTTCTGGCATAACCCACATGTTCTTGTTCTTTATAAACAACACTGTGAGTAATTTTGATATTTTTCCTGGATCACAATCTTTGAAAGAGTTTAAAAATGAAGAATTGCATTTTGTGATCTTTATCAATGAATTGATGATATCATCCCGTATTAATGAATTAATACATCCAGTTAATTCATCTTCTTTCATTGGAAAGTTGTAGAAAACGTTGGATAAAGTCAAAGAATCATCTGAACTTGAAATTGCAATTCTTTTTTGAATTTCTATTAAGTGTTCTTTTGAAGGAAGATAATCTCTAAATTTGCATAAAATTGAACAAGATAAATTTTGAATTTCTGCTAAGAGAATTTTTTCAACCAATGAAGAGATCAATTCCGGTTCATCAATTTCCATCACATGAACACTTTCTATATCATTTCTAATAATCATTGATCTGATAACTCCACCATAATAACATTCTTTTACATCTACACGAAACATTTTGGTGAAAAAAGGTTCTATTGATTTAAAATCCAACAAAGAATAATCATTTTCATTATACCAAAATTGATACCAAAGTTTCATTTTGTCATTCTTCCCACCATAACAGTTCACCATATCAATGAAATTAATTGCCATTCTTAATTTCATTGACTTGTTTTTTTTTGATTTTAATTTTTCAAGTGGAATTTTGTAGATATTTGAAAAAGAATGAGATGCCATTTCATAATTTGTGATTGAAAATTCAAAAATTAATTCATTCACCAAATCTTCTACAATTCCTAAATTACTTAACGTTAACAATAATGGAAAGAGATCAGCCAATTTGTTGATGTTCAATTCGATAAATTCTTTAAGTTCAAATTCATGTAATTTCCAATAATAAGCATTAGTTTCCAAACTATTCAAGGAGTTTATAACGGACAAAATATCAACTTTTTTCTTTTTCAAAAGTAAAGTAACTTTATCCATATCATCAAAATCAGCTGTGAAAACATCTTTCATTTTCTTGAATAAATTCCCGAAAAATCCGGTTGAAACTTCAGGTTGCTTTCTTTGAAGGTCAGCTGTGATCGAATCTGCAGCTTCAAGAGCATCTTGTGATTTGAAAGTGATGTTCAAAGTTCCATTTCTATAATCAGCATTTTCAACAAGACTTAATTCTTCATATTGACTTAACAAATCATCTTTATCTTCTAACTTGATATTTGTGAAGCATCTCATTCTGGTCTTTCTTTCTTCTTCAATTTTTTGACGTTCAATTTCTTGTTCTCTGATGCGTTCTTCCCTTTTCACTTTTTCCAATTCCTCATTTATTTTCTTCATTGTGAACTCTTTTGCAGTTTTACTCTTATGGTGATCTTGCCAAAAAAAAAGGTTATTTCCAAATGAATCCAAGTTATCTGAAATTGTTCCAATATTTTTTTTTAATAGAGCTTCAAAGATTTCAATTAGTTGATCATTGCAAGCAACAAAAGTGATCAAATTGTAACCAAAACCAAATTTAATATTTGACAAGTATTCCATGATTCTTTTGTTCCATTCAGTTCTTTTGGAAAATGAATCATTCACTTTACGTCCCAAAGGATTGATCATCTTCTTGTTTAAGTATCCAAAAATATTTGTGACTGGAAAGTATGAGCACCAATCAATAGGTTTATGACCTCCTTCATCAGTTTCATCCAAATCAAGAAGATCATTCTTGTAAAGAATTTCAACAATTTTGACATTTCGAGTAATCACTCCAAACAAAAATAATAAATATCCAAAACTAACATTTTTGAATTCCTTTGGTAGTTCATATTTTTTTTCATTTTCAAGTAAAATTATTTGATTTGATAATGGAACTACTTCTAATTTTTCATTTGAGAGTGGGTATGTAAGCTCTTTTTCAAATAATTTTTTTCCTTTTTTTGTTGGTCTCACTCTTTTGAAGAAAATAAATTTGACTTTTGACAATTGTTCAAATTTTTTTGTTGAAAAACAAAAAGTGGTGATAAGAACAAGTTCCTTTTCAGCAGCTCTAACAAAAACCAAGTTTTCAATAATTTCTATTATTTCATCTTTTTCATTTTTCACGTATAAATTGAATTCTTCTTGTTTGTGAGGTGAGAGACAATAAATATCTGAAGGTTTGAAATGAATGGTAAAATAATAAAATCCTTTGGTTAAATTTATATTCTCTTCATCTACATATTTCAAGATGAATTCATCTTCTTTCAATCCTCTCTGTTCTTTGAGTTTTTCTGACGTGTCTAAAAATTATCAAAAATGGCACAAAAACTAACCTTGAATATTTTCCTCCACTTTTTCAAGTATTTCTTCAGTTAAAATATCTACTTCTTCTGAACCCATTTTGATGTTTTCTGAAGTTTTTTTTGTTTCTATTGAAGGTTCTTTTGTCAAATCAATGATTCCTGTGTCACCTTCAATAGAATCTTGTTTATCTTTGGGTTTTTCTCCTGACTCAATCTTCATCCTCCAGTTTTGACCTAAAAAGAATTATGATTGGTTTGAAAACTCAAATGGAAATTTCAATCCTTCAAAATCTAAATTTAGAATTGAAACTGTGGAAATTTCCACTCAATTCTCAAAGTTAAATAAATTCCGAATAAGAATTTCATCAAAATGGAATGATTGAAAGAAACGTTCAAACCCTGACCAGAACTTTGAAGAAATTATTAGAAGAAGATACAAGAGAAGGCCAACCAATCATTTTTCAGGACTTCATTGACAGGTTTCTTCCACTCGCATGTTGGTTTAAAAAGAAAATGAAAATTCTTCTTCGAAAAAAACATGGTTCATTTTTATGTAAAACAACCAATCATTTCGGTCAAGCTTGAAAATGTCCAACAGTGATAAAAAAGAAGAAAAAGATATTTACCTCATTACAGGTGTCTCAGGATTTCTTGGAAGTAGAATATTACTTAAATTATTGAAAGAAGAAAATGCAGAAAAAAGAATTTTCAGAATTTTTTGTAGACCTTCTTCAAATTTAATAGCAGCCATCGGATTTGACACTTTAAAAAACCATAAAAATATTGAAATTACTTACGGAAAATTAGAAAAACCTGATGACGTACAAAGATTTTTTGAACAAGAAAAGAACACCAGAATAACTCATGTTTTTCATTCCGCTGCACAAGGTGGTGATTGGGGTCTTTATGAAACATTTTATAATGCCAACTTCAAAGCAACAAAAAATATTGTTGAAGAATGTTTAAAATTAAAACATTTAAAACATTACATTCATATCAGTTCAGTAGATGTTTATAGACAAGATAAAGAAACAAAATATTGTGATGAGAACCATCCACATGATTCAGAAAGATTTCATGGATATTCAAGAACAAAAGCGCTCGCAGATCAATTAGTTTTAAACAAATATAAACAAAATAAACTACCAATGACAATTTTGAGACCTGCTGTAGTTTATGGTGAAAGATCTTATTCCTGGGGATTACAAGAAGCTAGAATTATTAACAAAGGATGGGGATTTCTTGTAGATGGATCTAATTTTAAATCAGGTGCTACTCATGTTGATGATGTTGTTGATTGTATTCTTTTGGCATATGAAAAACCAAATATTTCAATTGGTGAAATTTATAATGTTTGTGATCCAAATTCACCAACATGGAAAGAATATTTTGATGTTATTTCAGATGGAATTCAAAAGAAAAGAGTAACTTGGTCCATTCCATTTTGGTTTGCTTATATCATTGCATATTTGTTTGAATTAATTTATCATTGGATGGGATGGCTTGATGATAGACCTTTGTTAACATTATTTGCTCTTTATTTGGTTGGAAGAGGTCAAGAATGGCCTTCTGATAAAGCAATAAAAGATCTTGGATGGAAACCAAGTGTTAAATTTGAAGAAGGAATGAAGGAAGTCATAGTATGGTTGAAACAAACAGGTGAATATCTTGACTAAATAAAATATTTTTAATCACTACCAACCGAAAATTTTCAACCAATCACATCCAAATGTTGAACTTCAAAAGCAGATTTGGAGTTGTCACAAAAACTTTTGAGAATAAAACTAAAGTAAAAGGATTACTTTTAATAAAAGAAAATGAGGTTATTGAAATATTATCTGATGATATTGATGGAAGTTGGTCAAATGTAAAATATAAAGGAATCATTGGACAAATACCAAAATCTCATTTTAAAGAATTAAAACAAAAAGAACTTTGTGATGTCTCATCACCTGCAATAGAACATGTTTTAGAAAAAATAATATCCAAGGAAGATACTTCAAGAGCTGTATCAATATCAATAGAAAATCACACTAATTTTCAACTTGATAATGTACAATGGTTATGTATTAGTGGAACAGAAGGACAAATAAAACCATCTTCTATCATTGAAAAAAAACAAATTGGATTTTTTTGTTTCAAAAAATCAGATTATTCTGTAAAAGAAGATTGTATTAATAATTTTCATTTAAGATGAGAGGATCAGTTGGTATTTTATCTTATGATATCAAAACTAGAGATAAAAAATTATTAATCATTTGGCAAATACCATATGATTATAATTTGTATGGAAATGTGTTAAATTCAAAAATAATTGAAATTGAGAAAGATGTCTTACTTTCAGAAGATTTATTTAATGAATTACATCAAACTAGTTCTTATGATCGAATTGAATTGAAAGATTATTTCTTTAATTTAAAAGGTAAAATTGGCAAAGAACCAAAAACTATAATGAGAATTGAACTTTATTCAAATTTTTAATAAATCCTTTTCTAAAGAGAATCATCATCTTCTACAGGAGAATAAATTTCGTTTTCGTTTTTTGTTTGATTTTTTTGATTCATTTTTGCAAAAATGAAATAGATAGCTATTACTACAGTAAAAACGAGCATTAAAAATAATGATAATCCAATCCCGCTCACAAAAATTAAATAGTCCAATGGTGTATAAATCACATTACATTTCATTGGTCTAATTGTATCACCATAAAGTTTTAAAATCATTAAAACAGCTCCATTTGTCCATCCAAATCCAGTTTGAATTTCATATTCACCACCACCTCCATTAAATCCTCTTCTTGTAACATTATACTTTTCAAAAATCTAAAAATATTAACAAAAAAAAAATATATTACATGTTCTGAAGAAATCCAAGCACAATAAACAGTTGAAATCCATTCTCTTGCTGTTTCATACGCAATTTCATGTGATTTTGAACTATTTAATTTTGCTAAACCTTCAATTATAAACATTTCTAAATAATAAATATTAAAAATTAAAAACTAACCTGTCGGAGCCCATGAGTTTGGAAAATCCCATTGTTCACCTGTATGAATCAATGATGTAGGTATACCAGCAGGATATACCGTCAGAGGATCCATTTTTTCTAAAATTTTTGTTATTTCTTCATCAGAAAATTCTTTATGAGCACCAGCCCTATTTTTTAAAATAAAATAATATAAAATTTCAATACCATAAAGGTGAAAAATTTGAAGAGTATAAATTTTCATTTAATTTTTCAGTGACATAATTAAAATCACACCATTGATAATCTTTAAATAAATATTTGTTCATTGCTTCTAATCTTATTTCTGATTGTTTTTTATAATATTCTGTTAAATTACCAAATTTTGAATGTAACTCTGAAAGTATTTTTTCATTTTTATACAAAATTGAATTTAAATCAACCGGTAATATTTCAGTTGTAACAATTGTAGATAAATCTTTTCCATTTTCAAACCAACGTGATGAAAAATCCCTTTTTTAAAAAGAATTAATAAATGAGAAATACCATCCTGTTTCAGCTCCAGATGCAATATTACTAAATATTTGTTGTGGTGTTTGAGTTGATTCTTCTGCTGTTTTTACATCTTCATCAAAACTTTCAGGTCTTGGATATGTTGTTGAAGCGTTATATAAATTTAAATTATATTTTTTTGAATATCTTTTTTCCATCCAAAATTTGTACTCTGAATCTAATAATGGAAGTGCTTCTTTTAGGAAAGTTTCGTTTTTTGTTTCTTCATAAAATCTTGAAACCATAAGAGTTAATAACGGTGGTTGACTGAATAATTTAAAATCTAATTCTTTACCTTCTATTTAAATAATAAATTCGGCCTCCATTTGGCACAAATTTGAATCTTTTAAGCATGTCAAGTAAATTCATAATATGACCATAAGCTGTATTATACATTTCACTGATAAGTAAACCTTCAATCATCCTATTTTTACATCATGCTTTTAAAAAAAAAATAAACTATTTACCAATAAGAATCCCAATAATAAAACTCTCTAAAACGACCTCCTTTTTGAAGAATATGAGATTTAAATCTCTTGAATTACCTGGTCTTTTGATTCATTAGTATTTTTATTTTTTTTTACATCATAAAAGGGTGTTGAATATCGATCGAACTATAACACTCTTTGCAATATTTTTCATGGTTAAATTTTCGAACTAATTGCTTCCATATTCCATTTATATTTGATGATAATATTTTAAATTCAACACTTTCAATGGTATCTATAAACTTTGGTTTTTCTTTCCAATCCAAAGGTTCATATTGCATTAATTCACTTCCAGGTTCATCAAAATATGTTAAAACAAAATTCTTAACAGTTTCATATTTATAATCTGTTAAGTTTCCAAAAATATCAAGTATTTCTCTTGGCGGTATTTTCATAGGCCTTCAAAAAAAAATAAAAAATAAAATAAAAAATTACATATCTATGAACGTTTTACTATCATTAAATATATGTAAGGTTTGTATTTTTGATAAAAAAGTAGAATTACTTTCAAAAGTTTAATTTCTTTTTTTTTTTTACCAATAAATCATATTTATGCAGGAAGCATCAGTATATACAATGGACAAAGAAAAGAAAAAGATTCTTTTTTTTGTTAATATTTTTTTTCAGTTACAAAATTTTGGCGTTAAACATTCAGAAATTCTTCTTTGTTTTTTATGGTTGAGGATTGATCTGATTGGTTTAATTTTTATCCAATAAACAGAAAGTCTTTACCGTTGTTGAGTCAAACATGGTTTTTAAAATTTTTGGGAAAGGAAATAAGAAAGGAGAAGAAAAAAAGGATGATCATTCAAAAAGAAAATCAATAATGCCAGGTGATTTATCAAGGTCTTTGTTTGAAGAAGAAAAAAAAATTGAAGAAAAAAAAGATCGAGTAAAGAATAGACAATCTGTTACTTTGACGAAAGGCGAAAGTATAGCAAATTTAATTGATTTGGAGGAAGTATCATCAGCTAAAATTAATCAAGCAACGAAAGAAATTTTTAATCAAACAAAGACTTCATTTTCTGGAGGAGAAGCGGAGTTTTTTCGTGAGGCTATGCCAAAAGAAGAGAAGAAAATTGTACCAGAAAACAAAATCGAAATACCAGTTTATCTTTTACCTGAAGTAGAAAATGAAAATAAATATATAATCAAAATACACTATCACTTATTAGACGATAAATGGACAAAACAAGCAAAATTTGAAATATCAATGAAAATGGGTGACTTTGCTAAAAAAATACTTTCACTTGCTAAAAATCATAAACCACAATCAACTTTAGAACCAAAAGATATTTTAATAAAAGCAAGAGGTATAAATGAATATATATTTGGTGATGAAAATCCTTTATATTCATTTGAATGTATACGTAATGCTATAGAAGATTTTATTTTAGTTGAACTTAATGTTATTCATGTGACAACTGTCGCTGAATCAATTGAAAATATTTATCCAAATTCTGGTTTACAAAAAATGGATTATAAATATCAAATTAAAGGATATAAACATGAAGATATTACAATTGAACAAAAAGAAGAACAAAATGTTTTAAGTGCTTGGGATATGACAAAAAAACCATTTAAAGTTGTCATAAAGAAATTAAATTTACCAACTGAATTACCAAAAGATGAAGTTTCAGATCCAATGCTTGTTTATGTGCGCTGTCAATTAATTAATGGTGTACAACCTTTTGGTGAAAGTTTAATGACAGGACCAACAGGTTTAGTAAAAGAAGTTGTTTGGAATTATAGTATCACTTCAACAGAAGTTTTTATTTCCGATTTATTTAAAGATACACATTTACTTTTAACAATTGAAGGAAATAGAATGTCAGATTTACAAAAACAATTCACAGAGAATATTGAATTACATCCTGAAAAGATTGGTTGGTGTAGATTAAAAATATTTGACCATAATAATATTATGCAAACTGGATTAGTTTCATGTAGAATTTGGCCAGGAGAATGTGATAAAATACCAACAACAGTTGAAAATACAAATGAACATGCTCCAATAATTGAAGTTGAATTTGAAAAATTTACAGCTCCTGTTGTATATCCAACTGGTAGAAAAGTTAAAGTTGAATCAAGAATACCAAGAAAACAAATTGATAAAATTATACAAGATTTTCCATTAGAACCAATTGCAGATGCTGATAAACTTTTATTATGGAATTATAGAAATGAATTAAAAAAACAAGCAAAAGCACTTCCAAAAGTACTTTCTTCATGTGATTGGTCAGATTATGTGAAAAGATATGAAATGTATGAATTATTAGATGAATGGAAAAAGTTTTCTAATCCAAATTCAGCATTAGAATTATTAGATGTTCAATATCAAGATTCTTATATTCGAGAATTTGCTATTCAATATTTAGATACATTTTCTGATGAAGATTTATCAAATGTTATGCTTCAATTAGTTGAAACATTAAAATATGAATGTGATCATTTTTCACCTTTAGCTTGTTGTCTTTTAAAACGTGCAATTGGAAATCCACATGTTGTTGGTCATCGTTTATTTTGGGCATTAAGATCACAACTTGAAAATGATAGAATAAGAGAAAGATTTTCATTAATTTTAGAAGAATATTTATCAAAAGTTGATAAAACACAAAGATTAATTTTAGAAAATCAAATTATTGTTGTTGAAGAATTATTAAAAATAGCAAATGTAATCATTTCTCAACCAAAATCAACAAAAAATGAAGATTTAACAATTTTACTTCAAAAAAAATTACAAGATATTGTTTTACCAAAAACATTTACCACACCCTTAGATATTAAACAAGAATGTTCTGGTATAATTATTGAAAAATGTAAAGTTATGTCTTCAAAAAAAAGACCATTAAAATTGACTTTAAAAAATGCTGATCCATCTGGAGATCCTTTTGTTGTTTTATTTAAAGCAGGTGATGATTTAAGACAAGATGAACTTACATTACAAATGCTTCGTGTTATGGATTCTCTTTGGAAAAAAGAAGGTTTAGATTTACATATAAATGCTTATGGTTGTGTTTCAACTTCAAAAGATGTAGGTATGATTCAATGGGTTTTAAATTCAACTACAATTGGATTTTTAACACAAGGTGTTGGAAAAGTTGTTTCTTCTGATCCTCTTTTAAATTGGATTAAAGAACAATGTAAAACTGAAGATTTAATTCAACAAGGAATTGAAAACTTTAAACATTCATGTGCTGGCTATTTAGTAGCTACAAGAGTTTTAGGTATAGGTGATAGACATAATGGTAAAAAAGAATTTAAAATTAATATTTGATAAAAAAAGATAATATTATGATTACAAATAGAGGAGATTTATTTCATATTGATTTTGGTCACTTTTTAGGAAATTTTAAAAAATATATGGGTGTTCAAAAAGAAACAGCACCATTCGTTTTCACAAGTGCTTATGCAAAAGTATTAGGAGGAATTGATTCACCAAAATATAAAGAATTACAAGAATTAACTGGAAAAGCATTTAATATTATTAGAAGAAATGATTATTTCTTGATGAGTTTATTCAAACTTGTACACCCTTTTTTTTACTCATTCTTTTTTTTTTAGATGGTAAATGCTGGATTACCTGAATTAGCAGAACCAACAGATATTGGTTGGATAAAAGATAAATTAGTTTTACATATGAGAGATCAGGATGCAGCTGATCATTTCAATAGTCTATTTATTGAATCATTATCAAATAAGATGCAACATATTTCAAATCTTGCTCATTACTTTAAACATTATAAATAAATATTTTATGTTAATTTTTAATCACCTCCTTTTGCTTCTTCTTCAATTTCTTCATTTGAAAATAAATTCTTTAAACATTCATTCATTTTTGGTAAATCTTTTAAATCTTTGAAATCAATCTTCATTAAATCAAAAGAAATACATGTACTTTCATTATAATTTGAATTAAATATTGGTATCTTTGGATATCTTTGACTAAAATGATTCAATATTACACGATATGAATTCATTTCAATTCCAGATTCAATTGCTTCTGATGTTGTTGAATGTTTTTTATCAATTGCATCTTTTATTAAATCATCTTCAAATGTTGCTTCATGAATTAAAATTGTTGATCCTTTTCCACTTTTAATTAAATCTTTACATGGTCTTGTATCACCAGAAAATACTAATTTCCATTTTTTTGAATGTTCCAAAATTAATCCATATGCATCTTTTGAATGAATTACAGGTACATTGAACATCATTTTAATACCTAATTCTTCATAAACCTTCTCTAATTTTGAATGATTTTCATTTTCAATTTCTTCATTTGAAATAAAATCATAATCTAATTTCTTATTCAAATTACAAATCAATTGATATTCTTTTAAATATGTTTCCATTCTTGAATGTGAAATGATTGTTATTTTATTTTCATTTTCTTTCAATAATTTTTGTCTATGAAATAATAATTTTGATAAACCTAAATGATGATCTCCATGAAGATGTGAAATCCAAATTAATTTGATATTTTTTAAAATTTCATTTGATTCATCTCCAAATATACGATAAATTTGACCAATTGTACCCTCACCACAATCAAATAATATATTTCCATAATTCTTCATTTTCAACATTATTGAAGTAACTATCAATACAATTTAAAGAATATTTGATTTTACCATTTCTATATTTTGATGGTATTGCACATCCAGTGCCAAGAAAAATTATTTCAAATTCTCCTTCTGATAATTCATTTAACATTTTTTCATGTTCATTTGATTCGTCAAATTTTGATTTTTTAATATTTTTATAAATTTCAATTTCTTTGATTAATTCTTTATTAATTTTTGAAATTGAATGTTGAATATCTTTTGTTTTATATTCTATCATTGTATTACTTGAATCTAATCCAATTTCCATTTTATTTGATTGAGCTAATATAAAATTTTGTAAAGGATCACCAATGATATAGTTTTTTAATGGAAAATTATTTAAAATATTATTATTAAAATTTGAAATTGGAAATATTTTTTCATTAATCATATTCAATTTACATTGTAATTCACCTGATGCATTGAAAATGATACGATTTTGACAAACATCTTTATTGATCACCATATGCTTAAAATGTTAAAAAATAATTGAAATATTTACTTGACAATGTTGATTAAATTTGGAAATGAATTGTTGATATTTTTCATTTCTAAAAATAGAATTATTGGTTGCATGTATGATTAAAGTTGATTTTTCAAAATATTTTTTCCATTCTTCATTTTCAATTAAAGGAATCATAAATTCTTCATGTGAACAAAAAATTAAAATGAAACAACTTCCTTTTTGTTCTTTTCCTAAAACCATTTCAGGAGTGATCACATTTCCATTTTCTAATGTCACAGATTGACCATTTTTTAGATGAGCATAAGATGGACCTGGTTTTAAACCAAGTTGTTTTGCTTTATTTGTATCAAATTTACCTTTAACTTGTGGCGTTTCACAAATAAATGTTAAAATTGAATTATCTTCTTTAACTTTTTTAAATTCAGAAATTTGAACATTTTTCTTTTTTAAATTCTTTTCATCATGAACAAATGATTCTTCTTCTTTAATTCCAGTTGATTTTAATTTTTTGTTTGGTGGTTCTTCTGATTTTGGTTTACTTTGATTTTTTAAAACAAAATTATGATAACAATCAAATGAAGTTTGTTCAATTTCTTTTTTAATTTCATTTTTAACACATGTTAATATTGTCGTTATTTGTAAATTTTCATCTTTGTGAATTATTTTTTTTGATTTTTTTTCATCAATTTCATTAACATCTAAATTTAATTTATGTCTATTTTGAAGTTTAAAATCTTTGGATAAAAAAAAAACCTTAAATTTGAGTACATTTTTTTCTCTTTTTTTTTTACCTTAAAAGACAAAATCTTAAACATTGAAGATAATTTGTTAAATTTTTTGGTCCTGTTATTGAAATTTGACTTTTTCCAAAATCATCCATTGTCATTAATAGACCAGGTAGACCTCCAATTGATTCTGGTTGAATTGATGATACAAAAAAATTTGTAACTCTTCCTAATTTTACTTTGTTTTCATTACAAAATCTTAAAGTAGATTCACCAACATTGAATAAATATCTTTTGTTTTCAAAGAATAATAAGATTGATGGATCAATGTCTACAGTTGATGAACCAAGAATTTGTACATGTGCTAACACCATTGCAGAGTTTTACAAAATTGATTGGTGGAAAAAAAAAAGGTTCAATTCTTGTAATGAAAAAAAAGATTAATTAGATGACAATTCAACACCAAAAGCAACAGCAACTTTAGTGAATTCTTTAACTAAGTCAATATTAATATGTTCTGGTTTATCATTAGCTCTGTGGTATTGTGGACTAAAGTAATATTCTTTCCAACATGCAGAAGCATATCCTGCACTTGTCCATGAAATATGATCTGAACCATAACTTCTACCATAATTTCTGAATGGAATACCTGAATATTCTTTGATCAATTTTGTTAAAAAGACAGTCAAAGCAGAATTTGTTTGACGATCTACAATATATGATTCAAGTTGTGCTCCTGGTTTATTATATCCAACCATATCATGTTGTAAAACAGCATATACTTTTCTTCCTTTTGATTTAAAGTCTTGTGCAATTTGTCTTGAACCAATTAAACCTGATTCTTCAGCAGTATAAAACATAAAGATGAGTGTTTTTTTTGGAACAAATTTTGATTTAGAAATAGCTTTGAATGCTTCAAGAATTGTAATAGTACCACTCTAAAAAAAATGAATAAAATTTGAAACAACTTACTGCGTTGTCATCTGCTCCAGCTTGTGGGTGTCCAACATCATCAGCATGAGCTCCAATAATAGTTGATACATCTGGTGTTTTTGATCCTTTCATTTCAATATAGAATGAAGGAGCAACATAACCTCTGATTGGAACTTGATGAAATGAAAAAAGTTTTTTTCTTTCTTCTGGTAAGTCTTTAATGAGTTCAGTTGTATGTTCAACAAGCCATTTAATTGATGCTTCTGAACCTGTTCTACGTGACATTCTATGTGGGAATGATGATACTTTATTGAGATAAGCAGTAAGTGATTTTTTTTTGACATCTTTGATGATTTTTTTGATAACTTTTTGTTGAGTTGGTTTTTCTGGAAATTGAACTTTTGGTTCTTCTGATGGTGTTAATTGTGTAACATCTGCAAAAGTGATATCAGTTCTTTTCATAAATTCTTTTTCAACTTTTTCGTCTGAAGTAACAACTCTATAACTTGGACTTCCATTATTTGGATAAATTTCAAGAGTTCTTGTGCAATATGAATTCCATAAACAATTTTGTTTTTGAGCGAGAGCAACAAAAACCAATGCAAATAAAGTGAGAATAACGACTTTCATGTTTAGAATGTTTGATCCAATCAAACAAGTTGACTTTATCCAATCATTTTAAAAATTTGATTCCAAACCTATAGTCATTGTTACTTATTTTTTGGTCTGCTTTACATTGAGATTCTTTTGTAAGTTTGTTCTTTTTTTTTTCCCACCAATCAAAAATGTCTCAACACAAAGTAAAAAAATTAACACTTGAGCTCCATCAAAACTTTTACAATTTATTACAAACACTTGATAAAATCAGTGTGAATAAAAAAACAAACTTCCATATACAGGAATCGGAGAAAGAATTCGAAGAAGAATTTGAAAAATTATTACAGAGCCACATCAAACTCCAAAAACATGTCGAAGAATGTATACAAAAAAAAAATTAAAAAAAAATAGTGAAAAGACAACAAGAATTTCAAAAAAAAATCAAAAAAATGAAAGACGAAATAAAAAAAAAAGATCAACAAATAATTGAAGTTACAAATTGTTTATCACAAATTCATTCAAATATTAACAAAACTATTCATTCAACAAGAAATAATTTTGAAGCTGTAAAAAAACCAAAAAATATAGAATTAAATGAATTGATAAAATATTCACACAAGATTGCAAGAACAATGTCTGCTCCAGCAAATTATGAAAATGAATTTCCACAAAGAATGAAAATATTACCACCTTGTCCAACAACAGAAAATTGGAATTTTTCAATTTTATATAATCATAATTTAGATAGTTTTAAAAGTGAAATGATGAATGAAGAATCACAAAAACAACAAATAACTTTCGTCAAACCAAATGAAAATTTGATTGAAGAAATGAATTTTAGTTATAAATTTAAACCTAAAAATGAATCTTCAGAAGAAAAAATTGAATTATTTGAAGTTGATTCATCTTCTGATGACAGTGATTAATAAATTCCGAGTCTTCATTTTTATTGGTTTATTTTTTTCATCAAATGCACTCAATTTCCGATGATGTTTTATTGACAATTTTATCATTTTTACCTGGAAGAGACTTATTAAAATCTCTTCAATTTACATCAAAATCCTTTCATAGAGTTATAAATAATGCATATTGGTTGAAGTTTCAATTTTTAAATCAAAACAAACATGAAAAAATATTTCATGAAAAAACTACAAATGAAGTGGATTGGAAAAAGTTACTTTATATAAGTAGTACCAAATCAGAAAATTTTATGAAAGGAAATATTCCAAATCAATCTTCATTTGGATCACAAAGAATATCTCAATTTTCAACTTATTTAAATTTCTTTAAAAACATTGATGAGAATTCAGATTATCTTATTTCAGGTTTAAATAATGGATCTATCAATATTTGGACTCAAAATTATTTTTCAAAAGAATCACAATGGAAATTGAAAAAGAAATTAAAACCACATTTTGATGAGATTAGTTCAATTGAATACGAAAATCGATTAATTATTACTGGTTCATTTGATAATACAATATCAATCATTGATAAAGATTTGAATATTTTACATCAATTGAAAGGACATAATGATTGGATTAGAGATGTCAAATATCTTAAAAATTATGATCAAATTGTTTCTTGTTCACGTGATACTACCATTAAAATTTGGGAACCAACAAAAGGTTTATGTTTAAATACATTATATGGTCATCAAAAAACTATTTGGTGTTTAGAACATTCAATGAAAAATCAAAATACATTATTCAGTGGATCTGTTGATGGATATATTTCAATTTGGGATTTAAGATTAAAAAAATTGAATAACACAAATAAATGTCATCAAGATATTGTGACATCCATTAAATGTAATGATAATATTAATGAAGTAATTTCATCTTCATATGATAAGACTATTAAATTGTGGGATATAAGAAATTTTAAAGATCCAATTAAACAGGTAAAAGCACATCATACATCCATTTGTTCAATGGACTATGATCAAAAAATGTTGATTACTTGTTCTACGGATGGTAATTTGAAATCTTGGAATGATCAACTGGATTTTCTTCAAAATCATGTGCCACCATATTCTGCAATTCATGAAGAACCTTTGATTATTCATCGTTTATGTGTTTGTAAATTATTCAATGGTGGTATATTTTGTAATAATGATGAAGCAAATGCTGTTGTGCACTGGAGAAGAGAATTTGGTATTCCATCTAATATTTTTCAAGTTGAAAATGAAAAAGTCATAAATTTTTTTCATGTTGATTCAACTAAAGTCATAGGGTCTGTACTATCAAATGAAAATACTCATTTGGTTGAATTCTCAACAGAAATTGAATAGATTGTAATACAAGAATTTATTTATTAACCACAATATGGATCTTTTACTACTTTATTATTTTCATCATAAAATATTCTCACTCTTCCAAATACGACTTTTAGAAATTATATTTATTATTACCTGTTTCTTCTCAAATCTTTTTTTACTGGTGCTCCATGTTTAATTAATTCCACTTTTAATTCTGGGTTTTGTTCTTCAATCAATTTTTTTGCTTCCAGAGCATCCATTCCTGTGGCTTCAGGAAAATCCGTTTTCATTTTTCAAAGTTTTCTGATTGGATGAAAAAAATGATTCAAATTGAAGTTTTTCAGTTTGGAGAATCACATTGTTCAACGATTATTTTTTGAATCAATTTCATTGGTCGATGAACACAACTATTGTTGAAGAGGAAGAAGAATTCAATCAGTTATTGTCAATTGAAGATAAATTAGTTGTGGTATACATTGGAAAAGAGTTTTTGTTGAATGAATTTTGTCTAAATCTCTCAGAATTATACGTTTATTGTCATTTTGGATTCATCAACGAAAATTTGAATTTGAATTGTGTAAAAAAATATGTTACAGAAACACCATGTGTAATCTTATTCTATAAACAGGAAAAAATTATGCTAATCCATAACCCAAGCAAAAATGAAGTAAAAAATTTTTCTTTTTCACAATTAAGATAAAAAATGAAATTTCCAAGTTTTACAATAGAAAATATAAACTAGAAAACAAAAAGAGATTTTGGATTTACAACCCACCTTCTTTAAAATCACCACCAAGAATTCGAAGACATACAGCAGTATCAAAAGGAGACTCAATTTTTATATTTGGAGGTATATCCGGAACTGAAAATACAATGAGCTCAAAATTCCACAATAATATTCATCAATACAATTGTGTCACTGAAGAATGGAGTATAGTTGAAGAAGAAAACAAAAAAATTCATGGGAGATGTGGTCACACTGCTGTAGTTTATGAGCATTTTATGTATGTTTATGGTGGTTCATTTGGTATTGGAAATTCAAAAGGATATTTACGTGATTTTAATCGATTCAATTTTGGTAATAGATCTTTATTTAATTTTATGTAGTATCAAAAAATTGGGAGAATTTGAATGATCTTACACTTGATAATAATAATCCACCTCATTTATCATACCATCAATGTTGTTTATATGATCATAAATTAATCATTTATGGTGGCGCGTTAAATGGTTCTCAAGGATTATCACCCAACATCATTTACATTTATGATTTAAAGAAATTAAATTGGAAAAAATTGAAAACTACAGGATTTCCTGATAGTATTTTGGAAGTTGTTTCACATAGCTGTGTTGTTTTTGAAAATCATTTGTATTTGTTAGAATTGTCAAAACATTTTTTCAAATTGAATTTGATAACATTTGAATGGAAAATAATTGGTGAACTCCCTGAAGAAATTGTAGGATACCATAGTAGGGGATGTGTAGTATTTAAAAATAAGCTTTATGTTTATGGTGGAATGAATCCTCATCTTAGATTGACTTCGGATAAATTTTATGAATTCGATTTTAACTCTGAGTCTTGGGCAAAAGTTGTAACTTATGGAGATGGACCAAAATGTAGATCAAAACATTCAATGGTTATAAATTTTAGAAATGAATTAGTATTTTTTGGTGGTTGTGATGCAAATATTTCAAATATTAGCTACTTCAATGATTTATACTTTCTGAAGTTTGGAATTGATGATTGTTTGGATTTGATGCTATCAAAATTGAAAAATTCAACTTTTGCGGATGTTGAATTTGTATTTTTGGAGAAAAAAATTGGATGATGGGTTGTATTTGTGGGCAACTTTTTTATTGTGAATAAATTTTTTTTCGTGAAAATGATTGGTCCAGATTCATCAAATCAAAAAATTTTCAGTTCAGTTTTTTAGCAGACAACTCAAATCATGTCAGAGGTGAATAATAAAGTATCAATAGTAGACGCAAACACTGGTACTCGAATAGAAGTTGATAGACCTTCTGATATTGATGAATTAAAACAACAAATTACGAAAACATTTCAAATTCAAGAAGATGTAAATTATATTCAATTAAAAATTAGGAAATTACAACAATAAAAACACTTTTGGACAAAGAGATAACTAAAGAAGATATGAATAATCAAGAAACTTTCGTTTTTTTTAATCAAAATGAAGAAATTTCTGGTAACATTGACAATGAGGTCAGCATAATACCTCATATAAATATTTTGCTGCATTCAGGAGATGAATATGACTTTACCACAGCACTTGCCGAAATTGTTGATAACAGTGTTCAAAATACAGTTCAAAACGAACATGAAAGAAGAATAGAAATTAATTTCACGGCACCAACAAAAAAAAATAAATTAGTATGTCAATAATATAAATAAATTGTAGTAGGAGCATCACACTTTGGACATTTGGGATAATGGTATCGGTATGAATTTTGAAGGATTAAAGACTTGGGCAACAATGGGTGTAACTGAATCCATAAAACCAAAAAACGTTGTCAAAAAAAAGACCAATGTAGAAAAATATCTGACAAGTGATTTTTCAAGATATGGTGTTGGATCTAAAAAAGCAATTTTTAATATTGGTTCAGAAGTAACTGTTACATCAAAAGAAAAGAACTCTCGTTGGGTTTATGAGGTTTCTTTATCAAAAGTACATTTTTCAAAATTTTAATTTCTACAGAAAAAATTGGAAGAAGAATATTCCAAAAATTTGAAATGGAAAACTAATGTCATCACAAGGGCACCAAAAAATGAATCAGAAAAATCAGTTGAAAGTTTCACTTTGATTACCATTGGAGATATGAATCCATTGTATTATGAAAACTATAACTCTCAATTTGTCAGACGTGACTTGTCTTCCATTTACCATTATTACATACATGGATCAAAGTAAAACATTTATTTCTAATAATAATATCAGAGGAAACAAAAGTAGTTCTACGAATGATTCAATGGAAATAGAAGATTCAGATTCAGATTCAGAGAATATTCCTTTAATTGATATTAAAGTTGATGGAAAATCGTTAAAAAAGAATGAAGAAGATTTAGAAAGTTTATATTTGCAGCTTGGAAAAAATCCTTTTGTATTTAATTTTACTGTTTCAGCAAAAGGTTCGGATACTGTTCAATTGAGTCAAAGTTCCCAAAATAGAGTTTTCAGCAAAGTTCAAGGAATAATTTATTATTATCCATATGTTAATGGTCAAGAAACACTTCCTATTCCTTTCTCAAATGATGAAGATGATATTCCTTTAAGTGAAAGAAATCCAGGATTTGAATGTTTCTGGAATGGAAGATTATTGAGTAATGAAAAAATAAGTTCAATTCCATTCATGAAAGGAAAAAAAACCCATGAAATACCTGATCATTGTCATAGAAGAATTAAAGGAATGTTATTTCTTGACAGCAATTTTGAAGTTTCTGCAAACAAAATGTATCTTTGCAAACAAACACCTTTATCTCAAGCAATGCTTAATTATGATGACAGGAATTTATCAATGAAATTTAAGAAATGGTTAAAAGATTGTCACGCAAAATTTGATGAAGAAGTAAAATTCGAAAAATTTAACTAAATATTGTGCAGATTGTTTTTGAAGAAAAAGATTCAGTTTTGAAATCAACTGCTGATAAAATTTATTATTCAAAAATCAAATTTCGAGGTTTGGAAGTAAAGAAAGGAGATAAAGTCTTCTTGAAAAAACCAAAATTATTAGGAGAAATTGCAAACATTTATAGAGACACCTCTCAAGAAAGTTATGGATGTTTGATCACTATCAATGAATGGAATACTCAAAATGAAGAAAGACCTGTGGTGAAACCAATTTCTTCTTTGGACAAAATCCTTGCAAAATCAGAATTTAGAGAACAAACTTCAAAAATGAAAAACAAATTACCTTCCTATATTGATATTGTAGATACGCCAGATGTTGATTCAAAATTCAGAAGACCTCCTTCTGATCCAGTTGATGTTGGTTATATTTTGAAGTATATCACTGTAGCTGTATACTCAGGTGATCACAAAGTTGTTTCAAAGATACAACAGGGAATGCTTCTTCAAATTTTACATCAAAATAATTATGATGATTCACAAAAAGAAATCTCATCACTTTATTCAGAAAAGCCATATAAAGAAGGAAGATATTGTTTTAAAATTCATTCTTTGAAGCCACCAGAATTTATTCAAGCTGGAAAATACATTTTTAAGTTCAAATCAGATATTCCAGATATCAAAGAGAAATCATTTGTGATTACAGTCAACCCTGGTCCAGCTGTTTTTGGAGAATTGCAAGAAGAGATAGCTGATGAAGTTAAAGTTGGTGACACTATTCCACAATTAACTATCCATTTCATGGACCAATATGAAAATTATGTAGAACCAAAATTCAAATTAGATGATGTAAAAATTGCTGTAAATAAGAAAGATTTTGAGGTCAACGAAGACTTTCAAGTTATGATGGAAAATGATGCATTGATTGTGACTGGATTAAAGATCAGTTCAGGAAAAATAATGAAATCCGAGCCAATTGAAAAAATTAATTTAGAAGTGCTTTTTGGAACCACAACAATCACAACATTAGAAATTCCATTGTCAATATGTGCAGGAAATCCTACTTCAGTTCAATTAACAAAAGAGAGTTTAGTGTTTCTTGAATCATCTTTGATATCAAAAATTCTTCCTCCCATAAAATTAATTTCAACTGATTGTTCTGGAAATAGATTATATTTAGATGATGAATTGATTTGCACAGCATCAGGAGAATTTTTAAAAGAAGAATTCACTGCAAAATTGAAGGATGGCGAATTTGAATTTTCCGAATTGACAAAAAATAATATTGTGCTAAAAGATGAAATTGAAACATCAATGGATTTGAAATTAACATTTTCTCTCAATTGCAAACCAACAGTCAAAACATCTTGTACAGTTACCCTAGATCCAAATCTATCACAACCTCTAATTTCAAAAATTAGAATTCTTCCAACTTTATCACAAAAAGATTTTTTGAAATCAAATCATTCAAAAGATGCTGAAATTGATGCTGTTGTGTACACAGAATTGATCGGTTGGAAAGCAGAAGTAGTGGATGAAAATGGATGTAGAATTGATTTTGCTGGTTATGTTTCTTTTAATTGGGACAAAGGAGATGAAATTAGATTTGAAAATGGTGTTTTCCAACTTCCTGCATTAACATTACCACCAACTCCTAAAAAATTAAATCACAAATTCAAAATTCAAAATTCTGAATATGAATTCACCTTTAAATTGAAAATTAATTCGATCATTGGTCCGCCATTATGTTTCGTAAACAATGTAAAGAATTTAAAGAAATTTTCCTGTGCAACAAAGTTTTCTTTGTCATTTTCAGTTCATGACGAATTTGGAAATGCAATTGACATCAATTTACACTCAGACTTGTATCAACAAATCAAAGATATCAAACCTGTATTGCAAATTTTACCTCCAGAAAATGGTGAAAATATTTCGTTTCAAAATAAAGATGACTGGATTTTAGATATAAACCAAAAAGGTGGTTTTAAATGGAGAAATGTAATGCTTGTTGGTGATGTTGGAGAATATACAATGATAATTAAAGATGAAGGAGGAATTGTGAAAGAAGTAAGGATTCCATTCACACTCGAACCTGGAGAAGCAAAATATTTACAGATCAATAATAATAGAGTTGTTGAATATTCAATTCCAAATTTTTCAAAAACACCTGAATTATGGTGCACAGTTCATGATAGTTTGTCCATATTCTTACTTATTTTTTTAGCTTATGGAAATGTAATTGATGATGGGTTTCAATTTGAATTTTGCCCAAATGAAAATATTTTGTTCACACCAGACAAACACAACCCAGAAATTAGACATGAAGAAGGAAATCACATTTTACCAATATTTTTTATCAGAGCAGAACAAGCCGGAAAATATTCAAGTAAAGTGAATGTTAAAGAATATGAAGATATTGAGTCTGCAGAATTCATTTTAAATGTTCTTAAAAGTGATCATCCATATCATTTAAGGATATATGCATTTGGTGAAGAAATTGGAACAATCACAGAATATTCTGTTCAGGCAGGTGTTTATCTTGGTGAAATTATGATTGAAGTGATTGGAGAAAATGATTCAACAACAAAAGCTCCAAATCCAATTCAAATGTTAGTTATTGAACCAAACAAGTCTAAAAAAATTTATCATTCGAGTTTTTCTTCACAAACTCAAACATTAAAATATTTTATTCAAGATACACAAGACTATCAATTCTCAAAAGTTGGAATATATTCTGTTGAATTTAGATTGGATATTTCATCATTGGCTTATTATCAAGAGAGAACACAAAAAGCTTTGAAACATAAAATGGATATTGAAGTTTTACCGGGAGATGCCTTTTCAATTGAGATCGATGATGGTTTCATGTTGCCAGCAGTCAGTAATACTTCAGAAGATATTGACAAAAGATCTTTATGGGATGAAGTAACATTATACGTTGTGGATAAAATGGGAAATAGAATTAAAGATTATTCAGGAAATGTAGAAATTAAAATAATCTCAGAATCAAAAAAAATGAAAATACCAAAATTAGAAGGAAAGTTGTCAGCTCTAATAAGAAATGGATTGATTCATTTTGATAGAATTAGCATTGAAGAAAATTCTGATAGTGATGTTGGAAATTATACTTTGTGCATTCAATCAGAGGGATTGCAGTCAAAAGAGCTCTCCTTCACATATTTTGATGACGAAAATTTGAGAAAAGAACAAAACGAATTACAAAATAAAATTCAAAACCTTGAACACAAAATTGAAGAAATGGAAAATGAAATTGAAGAATTGGAATCAATTCATAGAGAAAATGAAAGAAAATCTGATACAATTCAACAACAAATTGATGAACAATATGGAGAATTAAAATTACATTTCAAACATGTTAATGAACAAATTGGAATCAAAGAAATCAACCAATTGATCGAAAAAGTGAAGAGAAAAATTGTAGAAAAAAAGAATTTGGAAAAAGGAAGTTCTCAAAGAAAAGCTGTTTATTCAAAAGACGAACTAATCGACAAAGTAAATAATTTAAAACAAAGAGATGAAGGTATCATTGGATTCATTGCAGATTTAGGATTCATTGATGACGAAGTATTGGATAAAACAATTGCACCTCTTTTTGGTAAATTCATTAATGCATTAGTTGTTGATAATACAGAAACAGCTGATAGATTAAGAAAAGATTTTTCAAAATCTAAATTTGCACTTGCCATGATGCCATTAGATAATATCAACAAACAATCTGAGCTGAATGAAGATGGTTCTTATCCTTTTCGTGATATAAATGATCAAGAAGGAGCACTTGGACATGCAATCAATTTAATTGAACTAAAAAAAGAACAATTTGAAATTAGATATGTTTTTTATAGTCTAATTGGTGATACAATTGTTTTTGATACTTATGAAAATGCTTTGGCTTATAGACAAAGATTATTGATGCAAAAAAAAAGATGTCCAACAATAGTTACAATGGATGGTGATAAATTAGAACAAACTGGAGTTGTTTACGCAGGAAAGAAACAAGAATCTAAAAATAGATTTGGACAACTTCCATTATTGGAAACAAAAACATATCTTGATCTCAAAATGAAAAAAGAAACACTTGAAAGATATAAATCATCGGTGTCTCAAAAAGTAAGAAAATAATTGATTAAGTTATCAGGAAAAATTTGATTCAAATGATTTAGCAGAGTCAGAAACCAATTTGGAAAGAATAAGAAAAAAATATTTTCCAAAAATTGAAAAATTAAAGGTTGAATTGGAAAAATTGAGGACAGATATTGTGACATTTGGTATTCCAACAAGAAACATAAATGTCATCCCAGATGATGAAAATAGTGATATTGATATGACACCAAGAAAGAGAAAGAAAAGAAAAATACAACAGATTCAAGAAGAAGAAGAAATCAATTTATCACCAGAAATATTTTCAACAGAAGACGTAAAAATATCTCAAGAAGAAGTGGTGATAGAATCAAAAAAGAAGAAAAGAAAATCAAAGAAATAAATTCATTTATTCCATTTCTTTAGGTCTTTCAAACATTTCTTCATCCTCTTCAAATGCACCTTCTTCTTGACATTCAATTGCAATTTTCTCTAAAACATCTAATCTATATCCAGTATCTAACTTTTGAATTGACTTACATTTCTCTTCAATTTTATCACCCAATTTGAATAGCATTGAATCACTAAAATAATAAATTGGTATTTAGATTTTTACTTTGTTTTTTGAATCCAAATACAATAGTCATCAATAAACAATTTGTTTAAAAGATATTTTTCTTGGTCATGTTCAAAAATATCTTTAATATCCAAAAGACATTTCAAAACAAAAGTCTTGCCTAATTTCAATACTTTTGAAACATCTTTTATGCATTCAATTCCTAGATCAAAATTTCGATATAATGGAAATGTTAAAACTCTCCTTAAAAATGAAAATAAACAAATTTCGATTTTTGAAAATTCTTCAAACCAGGATAAACTTGAACTCAATTTTGATAATGTCCATGCAGATTCAACATTATTTTCACTCATTGTCCTTCCATGATAACAATAAGATAATAAAATATCAACTAAAGTGATATAAACTAATCCTGGATTTGAAATCAAAACTAAAGATAGAATTAAATGAATGATACTTATTACAATTCTTTTTTGGTAAATTTAATAAAATTCTCTCTTCTTTATCATTCCACTTTAAATTCTTTGTTTCATTAAAAATTCTTGATTTTTTTAACAAAGGAAGAATATTATCAATCAAAACAAAATCTTGACTAAAAAAAAAGTTAATTCTAAAAATGAAATGATACATATAGTATTCACCTGAAAATTGTTTACTTTCATTTTCTAAACGTAAATTTGTTCTATCACTTTTTTGAGTTTTATCTGGATCAACTAAATCAATAATTTCAAGCACATTTTCACCATGATATCCATTGAAAAAATTACTTATTTTTTTTAATTTTCATTTTTAATTTACTTATATCTTGAATCAAATCCATAACTTATTTTTGATATTGAAATGCCATCTTCAATTTTCATTTCATCCAATGAATTTATTTTTTGTTCAAAGAATTCAAAATCATCATTTAAAAGATCATCTGTATCATCTTCTTGTTCATCATCTTCTTCAATCATTTCAATTAATGGTTTTTTTTTCTCTTCTTTTTTTGTTGACATTAACATGGTTAACATGTTCAAATTAGTAAAAAATTCACCTTTATTTTTTTTTTGTAATTTTACTTCAATTGAACCTGTTTCTGAATTGTAAACTAAATTTTCTGGATTATCTGTATTTTCATCTGAAATTTCTTGTTCAAAAGTTAAACGAAGAAAATATGGTTTGACATGAAATCTAAATGTTTTTTCATTAATTATATATTCTATCATTGATAATTTAATATGTGGTGTACGTATTTTAATTATCAAAAAATCATCAGTTTGTTCTATTTCAAATTTTGGAGTAATCATGATTGTTGATTGGACAAAAAAAAATAAAAAGTGAACAGCTCAAAAAAATTAATTTAAAATTCTAATTTTTTCTCTTTTGGTCTGAAAGAATTGAAAATTACAATTAATGCTGTGAAAGCTAATTGAAAAATGAACCAAAAAAATCCGATGCTCACCAAACAACAAGCAGAAATAAAAAAAAATCTTGAAAAAGTATCACCACTACTATTACAATCTAAATTGATATTTATGGCAACTAAACCCCAAATATGAAAACCTGTTGAAAGAACTGTCAAAATCCAACTTGAAGCATAGGTAAAGTATCTTGAATATCTTGGAAAACAACAAACTAATGGAGATATAAATAATGGTAAAATAGTTCTAAATATTAATATTTCAGAGGATAAACAAATTAAATAAATTGTAATTCCTTCACAACTATTATAGAAAATGGAAGAAATAACCAAATAACCCAATGCAATGGGTATTTCAATTGAACATCCAACTACCATTATTGTCCAATACAACAGAAAATCAATTCTCTCTTGTAAATTTCCTTCCATTTGTTTATGAGTTTTATCACTTGTGATATCGTTGATTCCAGTTGACCAATCAATTAAAAAAAAAAGAATTTAAAAAAAAAATTCATTTCTTCAAAAAGAAATAATAATTTTTCTACCAAATCAAATGGAAGACATAGTCTCTGATGATTGGTCAATAAATTCTAAAATGCTTTCTGCGCCCAGCACCAAACTGTTGCTCTTTTTCACATTTTTGTTTGTTGTAGTTTTGTTTCAAAAGGATAATCCATCAAATATTAAAGTTAAATCGGTGAATACTTTTAGAAAGTTACTTTCAATCAAAGAGAATATTTTTGCAAGTAAAAAAGAAAATGCAACTATTCCAACAAATACTACCACTCCACAAATTGGAAGACCAAAATGTGAAGTAAAACAACAAAACATCACAGATCGCTGTCAATTTACAATTGATGATCCTGCGTGTGGAATTTATGTACAACTTCATTATTGTTATTTTCAAGAAATTTATTTACAACCATTTTATTATATTATAATGGGTATTTGGATTTATCACTTATTTTATTTATTGGGTTTGGGAAAATAAAAAAAAATTAATTTTCTTAAAAAGGCAACACAGCTTCAATGTATTTTGTGCCTGCTTTGACTACCATTTCAAAGGCATTAAGACTGCCCGCTAATGTTGCTGGTGTGACTTTATTAGCCTTAGGAAATTCAGCGTCTGATTTGAGTTCTATTATGGTAGCAGTTTCATCTGGATCAACTATTTTTGGTATTGGTGTTGTAGTTGGAGTTGCTTTATTCTTATTAACTGTAGTTTTGGGTATTATTTGTTTAGTTTCAAAAGTAAAAGTAACAAGAAGACCATTTTTAAGAGATACAATTTTATACTTTTTTTCAACTTTATTTGTTTTAGTTTTATTCATGTTGAATAGAATTAGATATATTGAAAGTGCTCTTTTAATATTTTTTTATTTTTTATATATTTTTATTGTCGTTATGGGAAGATTTGTTCGACAAAAATTTAATAAATGGTTTTATAAAAAAAAAAAAGAAGAAATGATTTATGAAACAGTTGAAGAAAATAGTTATATTAGTGTTGTTGATTGGTTAGGAGGTTGGAGAGATGAAAATGACGAATCAGATTCAATTCAACAAGATGAAAAAATGAATGACGAAAAATTATCTTTAATAGAAAATAAATTCATTTCAGAAGAAAATCATTTTAATGAAGAAGAAGAAGAAGAAGAATTAAGATCTAGAGGTATATCTGAAGTAGAAAGAGGTAGTTTTGAAAAAGATGGAACAACAGGGAAATTTATTTATAAAGAAAGAGATAATTTAGATGATGATGAAAAATTATCAATGATTGAAAAATCATTTATAGGAAATCATTTTAAACTACCAGAACCAAAAGAAGAAGAGGAAGAAGAAGATGATACAGAATTTAAACCAAAAAAAAAAAGAAGTAAAATATCAATGTTATGTTCAAGATTTGGTGATTTATTTCATTGGAAAGAAAAACCATTTATTTGGAAAATTCATTTCATATTTGTTGATGCATTTTGGGATTTATTGAGATGTTTATCAATCTTTTGTGCAACTAAAGAAGATTGGAACAAATATTTTGCATCCATGGTTCCAATATTTACTCCTTTATTAATTTACTTTACTATTGGTTATCAATGTAATCTTAAATATTATTAATATACTATTTTTAGACTTGTTTTATCTTATTGGAGATATTTTTCCAATTTCAGTTATTCCATTTATTATTGCATATTTTATTGGAATACTCATTTTTTTTACAACTTTAGAAAATAGATTACCATTTTATCATCCAGTAAGATTTTAAAATACTCAATCATAGATTTTACTTTCATGTCAATTTGTTGCATCATTAGTTTGGATTTATTTAGCAGCAGATCAATTATTAGAAGCACTAGCAACAATTGGATTATTATGGGGAATTCCAGATGCATTTTTAGCTATCACTATTTTATCATGGGGTAATGCAACCTCAGATACAGTAAGTAATATCACAGTTGCAAGAAAAGGTTTGTTTTTAATATAAATTGATGAATAAATAAGGATTCCCTGCCATGGCTATTGGATCTATTGTTGGATCACCAATGTTAACAACTTTATTTGCACTTGGTGTTTCTTTTACTTTCAATGTCAAACAATTTGCATATGGATGTGTTGATGTTGTTCCTGATGCTATTGTATTATTAACATTCTTCTTTTTACTTTTGGCTTTGGTATCATCAATCATTATGTTTCCAATTTTGAAATTCTCACCTGGAAAGATCTATGGACTATATTTAATTTCATTGTATGTTATCTATATTTTATTGGCTGCCATTTTCACAATTTTTCCAGAATTTTCTGATTATTTCATTATTCGTTTAAGTAGTTGTTAAATAAATACTTTTTGAATCTTTATTTTGAATTCAATTCTATTTTCAATTTTTCAACGATTGTTAAATCAAAAAGTATATCCAAGAATGTTCTTTTTCAATATTGACACCTTTTACACCTTTTGAGATTTCTTTTTCCCATGGAACAAATGTTCTTTGATGACCAAAATTCCCTTTTATTGCATGATAGGATGATACACCTGTATGACTTTAATGTTTACTATTTTGATATTTTACCTCATCATTCTATTTGGAATTTCTTTAATTTGATCTTCATTCAAAACTAAAACTTGTTCAGCCAGTGTGAAATAATCATCTAAATAATTTTTTGAATCAAATTTTAATAAATGATCCAATTTGTAATCCTCTTTTTCACCTTTTTAAAACGTTAAAAAATATTAAAAAATATTACCTGTATTCAAATTAATTCTACCAAAATATCCATTTTTTTGTTTTATCAATTTTACATTTTTTTGAAAAGCTATTGAATCAATATCCAATCCTACACAAACAGTTACTTGAATTATATTCCGCTATCTTAAAACTGACTTTTCCGTTCATTCTGATTAATCAGACCAGACATTAAAATCAAGGTTTCTTTCGGGATAGGACCGTCGCCAGCAGTACTGGCAGTTTTTGGATTTCCAATAAAATTTTGTATATTCATCAGAAATATATTTCTTGCTCCATTATAATCTCTTGGAAGAGAAAAATTACAATATTTACAATTGAAATAATCTT
>JABLTG010000144.1:0-52173 GCA_016618085.1 Neovahlkampfia damariscottae | reverse complement strand
CCAACCCCAACCCCAAACCCAACCCCAAACCCAAACCCAAACCCAAACCCAAACCCAAACCCAAACCCCAAACCCCAAACCCCAAACCCAAAAATCCAAACCCAAAAATCCAAACCCAAAAATCCAAAATCCAAACCGTCAAACCGTTATATCCAAAATCCTCAAACCCTTCAAAACCCAAAAACCCTCAAAACTCAAAACCACTATGATTCAAATTGAGAAACTAATTTTGAAGGTTTTATGGTTTCCCAAATTAGATATTATTTTGACTAAAACAAACAATTGTTTTTGATTGTTTGCAGATTGTGGTTTTTTGGTTTTTTTTAGACTTAGGCTTAGTTGTTTGACTTCTTTAAGACCGTTGTAACAAATGGAGTTGCTTTGGTTGAATGTGTAACTGATTTTCTTTTTCGTTTTTCATTCATTTTTTTCTGTCTGATTCCAATTTTACTAGTTTGAGAGGCAGTTGTTTCAAAAATTAATAAAATTTGATAAAGTTCAGAACAGTTGAAACCAAATGATCTTTGGAATAAATTAAGAGATATGGTGGAGGTTGATAAGGATCATCTGAGTATTATTTTGTTGAAAGGGAAATAAATCAAAGGCTTGGGTTTACAGAGTTTTTGGGTTTGTTGTAGTTTTCCATCAAAAATCCCTTCATACCGAAAACTATTGAAAAAAAATTGAGAAGAAGGAAAAAGTTCTTTTTGAAAAATTCCCCTTTAACCCTAAGATTCACCATGATCCAAATTTGGTTCCTGTGCTTTTATATTATCTTTGGTTGCAATCATTGGATCACAATCCTGAAAACGATGTACAAAGGTGGTATGAATTTAAAACAGACGAAATCTGAAGAAATGAGAAATTCAAAAAAACTTGTTTTATTAGCTGTTTCAAAGTATGGTCCTGCTATTAAATATGCTTCAATAGAATTGAGAAATTATAAAGATGTTATTTTGGCTGCAATTTCAAATGATAGTGATGCAATTGAAAATATACCAACAGAATTTAGGAATGAGAAAGAAATAGCAATGTTGGCAGTTTCACAAAAGGAGACTCTTATTTTTTGTTTCAAAAGAACTTCAAAATGATTTTGATTTTGCTTTGGAAGCAGTTTCAAAAAATGGTCTCCTGATTTCAAGAGTTTCTGAAAAGATGAAAAATGAGAAGAGAATGGGTGACTGAAATTTCCTCGCTTGTATTTGAGGACCTTCCTCAAAAATTCAAAAATGAAAAAGACATCAGGATTTGGTTCTACTGGAGGTTCTTCAATATTTCAAAATGATAAGAAATTGTTCTCAAAGTTGTTTCAGTAAATGGTTTTGTTCTTGAATATGCTTCAAAAGAATTACAGAATGATATAAATGTTGTTTCAATTTCTCAAAAAGGTCAATCAATCAAATTTGCTTCGATAGGAATAACAGGGAAATCGAGAAAAAGAAAAGCGTACAATTGATATAAATAATCCCAAAAGACAATGAAAGTGTTATTTTTTTTCAAGTATGGGTTGTTACCGATGATATTTCAGAAACTGCGATCAATATTTGTCAATGTGCAAATGAAATTGAGAGATCTGAAGTTACACTACAATAAGTGGAGCATGAATTAGAATCCATTTTACAATTTCTAAAAAATGAAAAAAAAAAAAAAGAAAGTAAATGTGCTATTGTTGTATCTGGAAAATCACTTGAATAAATTGAAGAATGTTGAAAAGTTGACTTGTATTAGATGTTTCCATACAGAATCTATCAAGATATTTTCTCGTTTAAAAAACAGAGTAACGGATGGAAGACAGGAATTTTCAAATACATTAGAACTCAGACATAGTCATTTTCCAGCAGATTTGGTTTTTTGAAGAAAACAATGAAAATAATTCAAAAAATTTGATTCTCAAAACCCCAATGTGCATGAACATTAATAAACTCAACATTAAAAATATATTGTGAATAATAATATAATTCTTTTATTATATTATCAGCATAATTTGATGTGAATTATAGCCAAACCCAAGTTGGAAGAGTTAAAAAAAAAATATTTAAAACGGAAACCAAAAAAGTTTATTTAAGCAAGGATTTCATATGGTACTGGATCAACTGTAACTAATTTTTTGTGTTTCATTCTTAAAGTAAATCCTGTATCAGGTTGTTTTGGTGATCTTTTTGGAAGTTTTTTTTTTTGAGTTGGGTTTTCTTTGTTGAATTTTCTAACTTCTTCTGATTCTTTCATACGTTTTTTTAAATCTAATTGACAGTCTGATTTTTGAACGTGTTCAACTCTAACGTGAATTTTTTTTGCGATAATTCTATTTCCTACTTGTTTATTAACAACAACACCAACTGCTCTTGGTGTAACATTCCAAATTTTTCCAGTTTTTCCGTGATAAAATTTATATGGCATACCAGCTTGAATTGATCCGTTTGCTTTAACATCAACAAATTCACCAACTTTGAATGTTTGTAAATATTGTGAGAGATGAACTGGTCCGTGTTTTCTGAATGGACGTGAAAAAAGATCTCTTGTTCTTGCTCTTTTACCGAATGAGTGTGGCATTTTTGTTTAAAGTCTAAATAAAAATTTGATTGGACGAAAAAATCAAGAAGTTTGATTGGATAAATAAATTAGATTTTTTCAAAAAATGAGAAAAATATAAATTATTTTATTTTTTTAAATTTCTAGTCATAACTAAATTACTAATTTGATATCTTGATTTTAATGCTTCAGCTAAAGCAGCAATACCTGAAATACCAATATTCTTATTTTTACCTAAATCTACTCTTGATAGATTTTTATGTTCTTTTAAAACATTTACTAAAGAAATAACACCTTTTGCATCAATTAAATTTTCTTGTAAATTTAAATCTTCCAATGAAGAATTATTTGAAAAAGAGTCACATAAATAAGTTAAACCTTCTGAACCAATTTGATTATTTTGTAAACCTAATTTTCTTAATGATTTATTATTTTTTAATCCGTCTGATAAATATTTTGCACCTTCATCACCAATATTATTATTTCCTAAATTTAATTCAACTAAAGAAGAATCAGTCAAAGAAGATGAAATATATTGACATCCTTCTTTTTGAATAAAATTATTTGATAAATCAACTGATGTTAATGATATATTTGCTCTTAATAATTCTGATAAATGATATGAACCTTCATCTGAAATATTATTTCCAGATAAATTAATTTCTTGAATTGTAATATTAATATATAATGCTGTAAATAATTCAATAATACCATAATCAGATATTCTATTATTAGTTAAATCTAAACATGTTAATTCTTCATTTTGTGCAATTCCACATCCAATAATTTTCATTATATTATCAGTTAAATAACAATTAATTAAACTAATCTTTTTTAAAACTTTGTTTCGACTAATAACATCTGATAATGCTTGAATAGAATCAACAATAAATAATTCATCTTTAACAATTAATGTTTTAACTGAATCATCAGTTAATACTTTTACAACTCCAAATAATGGTTTAGTTCCATGTTTTTCACATGCTTTAAAATAATTTTCAACATTAATACTATTTTGAACACTCTTTATCCATAATCTAACTTCATCCATTTCAGTTGCACATACATATAATATACGATCAATATTTTCAAGTGAAAACTTATATTTGAATGAATTTAATCCACTATCATTACCACCACTACCACTATTACCATTACTATTACTAGTACTATTCTTTAATTCATTTCCATTTTCAATAGATATTGTTGGTGTAGAAGGTGTAGAAGGTATTGAATTAAAAAGTCTTTCATCATCTGAATCATCTGAATCTCCACCATATCCTTCTTCGTTTGTTTGTTTTCTTTCTCCTCTATATTTTATTTCACAACCATAAATATCAAAGGTACCTTTTAACTCTGAATCTAATTTCTTATCATTTTTAAAATAATAAAGTTTAGATCCTCGAAGGACAAAATATCTTGAAAGTTAAAGTTGTTTTGTTTTTTATTTTTACCTTTTTCTCCAATTTTTAACTTTTTGACCTTCTTTGATGAGCCAACCTTCTTTCCAGATTTTATTTCTGTAATCATCCACAAGTAAAGTCTCTTTACTTTCTTCAGAAGTACTTTTATTCATTGTTCTATGGTTTAGTACAAATGGAAAAAAATTGTTATTTCGTTTTATTGGTTAATGTCAAAAAATTTTATTGGCCAGTTAAATTCATTTGAAAAAAAAAAGATGAATGAAGAAACATTTTCAATAGGTTTTACATTTGGACCTAAAAAAATGAATAGTTTCAAATCATTCTTTGAATATCTAGAGTAAGTGGAGAATATCTTCTCAAATTTAAAGAAAAGAAAAGATAACTTATTTCTTTTTTGATTTTAAAGAATTTAAATTCCATAAACATGTTGATATAGTTGTTCATAAGATTAATGATTTAATGATTGCTGATAAAAATATATCAACTAAATTTCAAGTAATAACTATTATTTCTGATTTAACATAAGTAATAGAAATATTTAAATGATAATAAATTAAGAACTATTGATAATGTTGAGTGTATAAATGATTTGTTAAATCGTGAAATAATGTATTCTTTATTTTTAAAAATATTTGAAAATGAAAGTAGTTTAATAAAAATACCAAAATTTAGAATGATTAAAAATGAAATGGATATTGAAATATTAGATATGAATTATCCTTTAAGTAATATTAATTAATTAATTTGATTAGTATGTAAGAATATTATTGGTAGTGGAAATAATAGTTCACATGAAATGAGTTTAATTTATAAAAAAGTAAAAATAGATTTTAAACTCATAAAAAAAAAAAGGAAGATTTATTAGAATTATTTAAACTTAATGAATCTAATTCAACTATTTTAATTCAACAATTAATAACTCATTCAGTTGTTCATAAAATATATAATATTGGAAATGATATTTATTTTGAAGAGAGATCATCTATCAATGAATTATTAAATAATAAATCTAAATTATTTAATAGTCAACATTTAAAAAATGAAATTGATAAAAAAGAAGAAGATATTGATAAAGAGAAAATAAAAGAAATATCAAAAATATTAAAAAAAGAGTTTAAATTAAATTTATTTGGATTTGATATTTTAATTGAAAAAGAAACAAATGATTATTTTTTAATTGATTTAAATCATTTTCCAGGATATAAAAATATTAAAAATCTAAATGAAATATTTTTAAACTTTTTACGAACATATTAATTATGACAAAACCAAACACACAACCAAACACATAACCAAATTAAACTTACATATGTCCCTCTCTTTTTTATAATTTAGATTTCATTTTATTATTCTTTAATTGATTATTTTGATATGAAATATCATCTTCATTATCTATTGTTGAATCAAAATAAAAGTTATTTCTTTTTGGATATTTCAATATAATTTTATTATTCTTTAAATCTACATCTAAATGAATATGATCATCTTTTTTAATATTATCATAATTCAATGCTAATAAATTCAAAATATGATTTTCAATAATCAAATTTAATTTAATAATAGTTGGTCGATACTTTTTAATTAAAAAGAATATAACTGATTCAGACCAAGTTATTGTTAAATTTAATTCTTCTTTTCCTTTCTTTTCAACTTGTTTTAATAAATTATTAAAACTCTTAAATAATTCATTATTTGAAAATTGAAAGAATGGTACAATTAAATTAATTCTATTTAAAAATGAAACATCTTTTAATTTAAGATGATTATTTAATAATGGTGTAATATAAAATCTAAATTCATTTAATTCATCTAAAATATTATTTTCATGATTGGTTGAATTATTAATTAAATTATTATTTGAGTTTGATAATAAATTACTAACTAATTCATTTGTAATAATTGATGAAAATATAAATATAATATTTTTACAATTTATAGTTTCTATTTTATTTTCATCATCCAATGATTCAATTTCACCTAAATTTAATATTTTATCAAAGAAATTAAATTTAATCTTATTTCCCTTTTCAAAATTATTAAAGATAATAATTGAATTTGGATATTTTAATATTAATTTACTTAATTTAAAATATATTAATTCATTAAATTTATCTTCTTCTTTGTAATAATTTAAATCAAAATATAAAAATGGTCTATTTAAACTTTCACTTAATTTCTTTGATAAATAAATCTTTCCACTATTTTTACTACCTATAAAAAAATAACTTAAAGGTAATTCTTTATCATTCCAAATCTTGAAAAGTGTAAAAACAAATTGATATATTCTTACTGTATTATTTCTTAATAAAGAAAAATATAATAATTTGATTGCAATCTTTTGATTCATTATTTCTTCATTTAAATATTCTTCTAAATCTTTTATATTTTTTATCTTTTTATTTTTATCAAATAATTCAATATCAGGTTCATTAATTATTTCTTTCTTTTCTTTTATTACTTCATTTTTATAATTCCAAAGTAATTCTTTAATAATTGCAAGTGCAGAGGTAAATCCACCAAATATAAATAATGTTTCAAAATTTAATCCAATATTATTCATGTATGTTGTTGTTAAATTAGATAAAAAAGTTGACCAATTAAAATTTCTTTATTTTTAATTGTTCAAAAACATTCGAACTTTTATCCCACATCAAAAACAATTTAACATTTTGTTCATCTGTTAAATCAGGTAATTCAAGTTGATTTGAATTTATTTCTTTTGATTCCATATCAAATATTAATTCTTCTTGTATCGTTGATTTCTTTTTATTTTTCATTTCTAATTTCTTATCTTCCAAATATTCATCAATAAATTCTTTAATTTCTTCTTTTGTAAATGATGTTTTGTTTTCTTCTTTTATTTTATCAAGGAAAAATTTGAACCTTTCTAATTTTGGTTTCGTTTTTTTTTGTTTATTTATTTTATTATCATTCTTTCTTTTATCATGATTAGTTTTTCTGTTTAATTGTTCAGCTTTTCTAGATCTTGGATGAGCATCTTTTTTAACCATTTTATTTTTGAAGGTTTAAAAATATTCAACCAATCATCATTCAACATAACCATCTAATTGTAAAAGAATAATCAAAAAAAAATGAGAAAAAAGAAAAATGATGAAAGATATGATGAAAGTGAAGAAGAAGAAAGTCTATATGAATCTGAAAGTTTAATGAAAAATAAAAAATATAAAGAACCATCAAAGATATACAATATTATTCAAACTATTTTATTTTCATATTCATTTTTAGTTACAATAGTATTAATAATATTTATTAGTTTATTTTTTTGGCAATTAATTAAAATACCTGTACCTGAAGATTATGAACAAAAATTATTTGTTTTTAGAAGAAAGACAAAAGTATGTAGAGGTGTAAAAGAAATACAAAATGAAGAATATAAAGAAAGAAGAAGAAAATTAATAGAAAAATTAAGAAATGGAATGGTGGATGTTATGATTATGGAACCTGGTCCTGAAATGATTTATTTTACAGGAATAAGATGGAAATTAAGTGAAAGACCATTTTTATTTATAATGACTAAAAATGAAAAAGAATTCTTTATTTCACCAAAATTTGAACAAAGAAAAGCCAATGAAACAACAAATAATATGTTTTCAATTTATACTTATAATGAAGATGAATCTCCATATCAAAAATTAAAAGAATATTTAGAAATATTAATGAATAATGATAAATTAAATAATATTACTATATCTATTTCAAAAGAGACTAGATTATTTATTTATGAAAATATTAAACAATTACAAAATGTAAATTTATCAAATGAAGGAAATATTATGATAAATAAATTGAGAATGATAAAATCAAAAAATGAATTAAATATTTTAAGATGTGCAAATATTTTAACAAAAGCAGTTCATTATCAATTATTTCATTCTTCTTATTTAAAAGAAGGAATAAAACAATCAGAATTTTCAATTCATGTTAAAAAAGCATTAGAAGCAGTTGGATTATCAAATGTTTGGTATTTAGTTTTATTTGGTGAAAATGCTGCATTTCCACATGGAACTAAAAATGATTTAGTTTTAAAACAAGGTGATTTCATTTTATTAGATATTGGTGGTTCATTATTTAATTATCAATCTGATATTTCAAGAACATATTCTTTTAAATCAAATAATGAAAAAATAATAAAAGCATGGAATTTAGTTCAAAAATCACAAGAAGAAGCATTAAAATCAATAAAATCAGGAGTAAAATGTAGTGAAATTGATAAAGTTTCAAGAAAAGTTATTGATGATTCTGAATGGGGATCAGGATATAAATATTATCAACATCGTTTAGGTCATGGTATTGGAATACAAGGTCATGAAGATCCTTATTTTGTTGGAAATTCAGATATTATTTTAGAAGTAGGTATGACATTATCTGTTGAACCTGGAATTTATGTTGATCATCAATTTGGTATTAGATTAGAAGATATTATTGTTGTTACTAATGATGGATATGAAGTTTTTGGTGGTTTATCAACCAATTTAACCAATCCTGTTCCAATTTATTAAATTTTTTTAATTAAATATTTACTTTTCATAATTTCAATTCTTTGATTTAACAATCAAAATTTTAAAAATTCGAAAAGGTTTTTATAAGATGCATTCGACACTTCAAGCTTAAAACTTAAAGCAATTCTTAAAAAGTAACACAGGAAAGATGCAACTAAAACTCGATTTATCTTATGAATTTAATTCTTATTTGTGTTTGTAAAATTAAAAATTTTAAAAAATAAAAAAGTGGTTTTGGTAAAGGATAGAATTTATTTTATCATTTTCTTTTTTTTTAAACTAACTTCTTTTTCTTTTCTTTTCCTCTTTTTCTCTTCTTCTGGTGTTTTATTTTCTTTATTATCATTTCTTTTCATTTCTAACATTATCATTTAAAACATAAAATAATTTTTACCTGACTCTTTTGTCTTCAATTTTTCCATATATTTTTGTACTCTTTTCTATTTTAAAAATATTAAAGTTAAAAATCACAAACCATTTCATCTTTAATAGGATGTTCTAGTGTATTCACTCCATTCGTTTTTAAGCATACTAAAAAAAGAAAGGTTAATAACTAAATAAAAAGAAATACAATAATATAATGCTGATACTGAATATGCATAACATAAATTCATTTTTGCTTGTTGAATTGGAGATAACTTTGAAGAATCAACTTGTTTTAAATTATTTAATAATTTTTGAGCTCCTTTTAATTCAATTTCAAAGTTATCAATAACTTCTGAAATATTTTCTTCTTCATCTTGTTTTACAATTGGTTTTTTCATTTTTCGTTTTTCTCTTCTTTTGAAAAATACAAAACAAAAAGGATGAACAAAAAAAAATTAACCAATCAAATGATTTATTTCCAAATTGAGCGGGAATGATTAAATTCTAAAAATTGAAAATGATTGATCAATACAACTTGAAATGATTTGTTTTCCATCTTTACTCCAATCAACACATGTTATAGTTTTATTATTTGAATTTAAAATACAATTTGGTGGATTCTTATTTTGTTGTTGAGATTGTTGAATTACTTTCCAAATTAAAATATTACCATTTGTATTTCCAGCAGCAATATAATTTGAATCAGGTGAAAAACAAGCTCTATTTCTTAAAAAACCATTTAAATAATCATCATTTGAGAATTGAGAAATGATTTTAAAATTTCTAATATCCAATAATTCCAAAGATGATTGATGATTAATTAAAATATAATTATCATTTTTAGAAATATTAATAGAAGTAATGAATTGTTTTGTTGGTATTACATTTTGTAATTTATAATCTCTTATATCCCAAATATTTAATTTTTCTTTATGAGATGAAGATAATAAATTTGAATTTAAATTTGAAATTGAAATATCTAATGCAGAATGAGTTGATTGAAATGTTTGATAACATTTAGATTCATTCCAAAATTTAATTTTTTTATCATTTCCACAAGTTATAAATTTAACATCATTTTGTATAAATTCAGATGAAAATATTTCATTAGAATGTGCTGATATATTAAATAATTGTTTTGAATTTGATAAATTCCAAATATTTATAAATCCTTTTTTTAACCAATTAATAATAAAATATTACCTTCTTTTGTTGTACCTAATAATAAATCTTTTGAAAATGAAAAGTTTGTAATTCCTTTTGTATTTTCTAAATAATATTCTGAATGTAATTCTGTTGTACCTGAATCGAATACTTTTAAATAACCATCATCTGAACATGTACCAAATAAACTTGATTCATTATTAAATTTAATTCTATTTATTATTCCATTATGTTGTTTTTTAATTTGTTTAAACTTTCTTTTTGGTATTTCATCTTCAAATAAATTATCTTCTTCTTCTTCTTCTTCTTCTTCATTATAAACTATACTATTTTTTAATTTATAAACTCTTTCTTTAGAATTTTTAATTAATGTATTTGATATTATATTTAATGTTTCTTCTAATTCATTTAATTTATTTGTCAATATATCATTCTTTTCTTTTAATAATTTCTCTTCTTCCAAAAACTTATCTTTAATTTCATCTTGTTCTTCAATTTCTTCATCTCTAATTCTAATTTCAACTAAAAGTACATCTGTTAATACATTTCTATTCAATTCTAATGATTCAAGTTCTTTTAATAATATCTCTTTTTCTTTCTTTTTTTCTTCAAAAATTAAACTTTCTTTTTTTTTATTAGATTCAACATTTTCAAGATAATTTGTTAAATTAACCATATTTTCTACCATTTTCTCTTTATCTTTTTTTGATGTTTCCAACTCCATTTTAATATCTTTTGATTTTTTTGAATTTGGATTATTTTTTAATAAATTGTAATAATCATTCATAATAATTGAATTCATTTTTATTTTTTGATCTCTTCTTTTTAATTTCTTCAAAAATTCATTTTTCCATTCATTTTCTTTTCTCATCAGAAATGATTTGATTGGATAAAAATAAAGTAGTGTTTATTTGTCATTTTTATTCAAATTCATCAACATTCACCTCTTTCATATGATCATCTTGACTTATTTTACCCTCAACATTATCCACTTGTTTACTCATTTGATTGATATCATCATCCACCAAACCTAAACCTAAACCCAAACCCAATTCTAAACCTGTGTCCATTCCCATATTATCTTCTACTTTCACATTATCTTCCACTCCCACATTATCTTCTACATTATTTAAATTTTCCATAATTTCATGATATATTCTTTTTAAATTAATTTTTAAATTTCTTTCTCTAATATTTTTATCAGATAACCATTTTAAAAGATTATCAATTTGATTAATTGAATCATAATAATGCCAAATACCTTTAATTTCTAAAAATAAAACATTTGAATTAAAGAACCAATATCTATTAAAGAATCTATCATAACCTAATGGTTCTGATCTTGGATATTCTAAAAATGAATCTTTTAATTGAATCATTAATTCTTCAATTAAATTTAATAAATAATTAATTCTTTCTTTAAATGAATTTAATTTTTTAAAATCTTTTTTAAAAATATTTTTAATTAAATGTTTATAATCATCATTTTGATATTTTATTGAATCATAAAAATTATTTAAATTTAATTTCTTTTTTAAAATATATTGAATAAAATTAAAAATAATTAAAATTTGATCAATATTTTCTCTTTCATCTATTTTTGATATTGGTTGTTTTATTTGTTCTTCTTGTTGTTTTAATCCAAAATATTCTAATAATATTGCATCTACTTTAATCATTTCATTTTCTTCATTTTTAATACAATTATCTTTTATAAATTCAATTATTCTTTTTTTTGATATTGGTATATCTTTTCTAAATAATGAACTCTCTCCAACTAAATATTTTTCTTTTTTCTTTTTTAATAATTGTACTTCATAAATTATATCTTGTTGATTGGTTAAAAATGATATACTTGTTTTTTCTTTTTCAATAATTCTTAATATTTGAATTGGATACATTATATTCTTTTCAATTTCACAATATAATTCTTCACCAAATATATAATTATTATCAAAATATTCATAAATAAAATTAATAATATCATTTACATCATTTTTATCTTTTTAATAATTAGAATAAAATAATGGTGGTTTACTATCATGTAATATTTTAATCATTGGATAGATAATATATTTTGGTATTCTTGAAAAATAGATTCTTTCAACATGTTTTTGTTCAGAATTAATTGCTGCCATATAACTTAAATTTTTTCTACCCTTTTTTTTTTTTTTTGTTTATTTTTTTAAAACTATTTTTACTGTATATTTACATATCCATACTTGTTGTTTATATAATATTACTCTATTAACATAATCTTCATAACTTTATATTTAATACTAATCAAAAGTCTTACTCTAAAAATATTTCGTTGGTCATGCCAATCATGAAAACTTCTTTATCCCTCCATTTATCAATATCTTTAATTTTATCAATAGTAAATTGTTCAATTTCTTCATTGGTCATCCAAAAGAGTGGCATAATTATAATTCAAAGCTGAAATATTCATCCAATCAAAATACTTTATTTTTATCCAATCAAAAATGTCAAGATCTGTGATTTTGCTTGTATTTGCTTTACTCTTCACTTTCTTTCAATCTGTTGATTGCTTTTGTGTTTGTTGTGATGCGTACACCTATATTCAAAATTCATCAAAGAACCAAAGAGTCTCCTTGAAAAACTCACAAGAAATTCATTTTCTACAGATGTTTTTGACAGTGTATTTGATTTATTTAGTGTTGGTCATTATTAAATGTTCTTTATTTTCAAATTATTTGTGAGAAAAAAAAGACCAATCAAAAACCGACTCTTCAAACTTTGAACAAAGGAAATGAAATGGAAAATGAAACATTACCAATACAACTAGCAAAAGAGATATCCAAAGATTTATTCATTAAAAAGTTTGAAAAACAAATAAAATTTAACACAAAAAATAGTAAAAAAGTAGAGACCAAAGAAGTATTAGATGAATTTGAAAAAGTTTTAGGAAATGATTTTTTGAAAGTAAAAAATATTTTAATTAATTTTATTAGATAATTAATGAAATCAAAGAATTTGAAAGAAAAGAAAAAGAAAATGAAAGAATATCTAAACAAGAAGATTTAGAAGAAGAGATTAATTTATTTGAAGAACAAGAAGAAGAATTAAAAAAAGAAGAAAAAGGAAAACAAAAATATAATAAATCTAAAAATGAATTTGATTTAAAATTAAAAGAACAAAATGAATTTATAAATTTATTTAACAAAGAAAAAGAAAAAGATAAATTTAATTTTCAATTTAAAGAATCAATAAATATAATAAAGAATGAAGACTTTCCAAGTAAAGAAGATATTGAAAAAGATAGAGAAGATAAAAATGAATATTTATCATCTGATCCATTAATACAACAATCATTATCTTATATGAATAAATTTAAGAATTATTTTAAAAAAATTAAAGAAATAAAAGATATTAAACAAATACCAACTAATATTGAAATATCAATCATTTTAGAAAACTTTAAAAAATATTTAAATGATTCAAGATATTTTATTAATTTCTTTAATAAATATAAATCATTTTGGTCAAAAGAATCAAATAAATTTATACAAAATTATAAAGAATTATATATTCCAATTGAAAAAAGAAAAGAAATATTTAATATAAATGAATCATCTTTAAATGATTTTATACCATTAAGAAATAAAATATATAATCAATTTTATAATAATCAAATATTGGATGATTCAAATTTACCTGAATTAGCATTATATTATTCAAAGTTATCATTTATACCTTCAATGACTAAAGAGGAATTAAATAATTTATATTTTCAATCTTTTAAAGAATTGGATTATTTTGATGAAAATAAGAATGAAAATACAGAATTAGATTTGAAATTGAGTTTAGAGTCAGGTTTAGATTCTGGTTTAAATTCTGATTTGAAGATGAATTATAGATTGAATGACACAAAGATAGATGACCAATCCAAAGAAAATTTAAAAGAATACTTAAAAAGAAGTCATTTCTTAAAAGGAATGAATAATTTTAGTATTAATTATTTTGAAAATGAAAAGTTAAATACCATTACTATTGATGAATTTTTAAATGAAATTAATAAATTAAAAGTAATATTGAGTGAAATAAAAAATGGAATCCATTCCATTTGGATATTACATGGGAAGAATAATTTTACATATCATTATTTATTATTTATTTGTTTATCCATTGAATTAAATATACCTTGTATTTTATTTAATTCAAATGAAATGAAATATTTACCAAATAATTTAACGAATGATTTAATTGTTACATGTAAATTTAATTTTAAAAAGAATGATTTAAATCCATTAAACAATACTATTTATTATTATGGATTAGAAGATTCAAATGAAATTAAAAATTGGGATTTAAATTTATCTTCTTCTCCTTTTAAATTATTTAAAAGTGAAATGAAAAGGAGAATGGAATTTACCAATCAAACTAATAAAATGAATAAAAATGAAAATAAAATAATTCAATTTGAAAAAGAAGAATTTATTAATTTAAAGTTTAAAACAATTATTAAAAAATTAGAATTATTAATATTACCATCAAAGAAAAGTAAAAATATAATTATTTAACATTTAGTATTCATTTTATTAAATATTGAACATCCTTATTTTATTTACTTTTTAATTTTATTTTTAAAGAATAATATTAAATTCTTTACTTATAATTTTAAGAGTTTTAATGAAAAGTTAAAAATGGAAATAGAAAGAGAAAAACCTGATTTAATTATATTACCAAGTCATTTTAGTAATTTAAAATATAATGATAATTCAATAATTAAGAATTATTTATTCTCAAACTTTTTAAAATTATTTTTAAAAAAGAATGAATTAAAAATTATACAAATTGGATTTGAATGTTCAATAAAAGAAGAAGGAGAAGATATTAATGTTAAATTAATAAATCCATTTTATGAAACATTATTAATAGAAGAGAATAGAAAGTATATCATTAAAAATGTATGTGAATTCATTTATAAAAAAGAATTTATTGAAAAAAAAGAAGTATCACATGAAAGAATAAATATGTTGAGAAATGAATTAACATTTTATGAATTAATTCTAAATTATATTTTACAAGATAAAAGAGAACAAAAAGAAGATGTATTATTTAAATCTTTATTAAAAGAATTAGAAAATATATCTTTAAATTGGAATGAATTAAATAAAATTGAAATTATAAAATTCTTAAAATTAAGAATTGATTTAACAAAAGAAAGTTTAAATTTAGAAAAATTAAATTTTAAATATTTAAAAAAAGAATCAAAGATTAAAATTATTGAAAAAAGAAAAGAATTTAAGATTAATGAATTTTATAAATTTAAAGAATTAAATCATTCAATTATTAATTTAATAAAATTAGAAACCATTTATGAAAAGTATGGTAATTTTAAAAGATGTTACTTTACAATATTTGAATCTAATTTAATTGGTATTATTTCATCAAACTTTAAAATATCAAAATATCAATTTTTAAAATTAAATAAAATAATAAAAAGAAATGAAAAAATGAAAGTACTATCATTTGAGAATATTAGATTTATAAATGGAATTGAAAATTTAAATATATTTGATGAATATAATGAATTTGATTTAAAAAAAGAAAAGGAAATTTTAAATTTATTTTTTAATTTAAAAAGTAAATTATGAATTATTCTAAAAATAAATCATCATCAAATATTTCTTCATCTAGATTATTCTTTTTTAATTCATTTATTTCTGAATCAATAAATTCTAATTTCTTTTCAAAATATTGTTTTCCTGTTAATTTATTTCCAGAAATTTCAATTTTTTTTATTTTTTTTGTTTCTTTTTCTTTATCAAATTTTAATTTCCATTCTGCAAAGTTTTCTAATGTAACTGGATTTCCTTCTTCAACTTTATCAAATTCATTATCTTTTATAAATCTATTCAATTTTGATAATCTTTCTTTTTCGTCTTCTTTTTCTTTTTGTATTTTTTTAAATTCATTCTCTTCCTCTTTTTTAGAATTATATTCATTTAAATATTCTTGTATGAAACTTGTTAAATTGAAAATATAAACATTTCCAATATTTTCTTCAATTTCTTTTTCTAAACTGAATACCAAATTTTCATTTTCTGTTCTTGTCAGATCAGATGATGAAATATTAAAATAACATTTCTCTTCAGGATATTTATCTGTATATTCAACTATGAATTTAATTTCAACTTTTTTTCCTTCTTCTTCAAAATTTTCGTTCTTCAAATTTATTTCATATTTTTTATCTTTCTCAATTAAATTAAAGTCATCCATATAAATGGATTCAAGTGCTTCAATTTCTTGTTCTTGTTCTTCTTTATAATCCATTTAGAATACACAAAATGGAATGATTGGTCAATAAAATAAACAACAAAATTTTGATAAGAATTTATATTTAATTATTTATATCCATAAATTACTTCATACTTTTGTAATGAAACATTCTTTTCTTTTTTTATAAATTTTGGTTTTGGTATTTCACAAGTAACCAATGATGTAGCTTCTTCAATATTTTGAATTGTACCCCTAAAACATTTAATAATATTCTAATTCATATTTACCAATAATCATCAACTAATAATCTCATACATTGTTTAAATAAATCAATTTTTCCATTTCTAATAACAATCTTCTCATTCTTTTTTAATAAATTAAGTTGTTCTTTAAAAATTAATATAATATGAATTACCATTCTTGGCTGTAAAATTTATAATACCAGTTTCATCACCTTAACTGTTAAACTAAATAAATAATCAAACCAATAGTACAATCACATATTCTTATTCTTTGTCCATCATTCTTTATTTTTTCAACAATAACATTAATTTCAACAACTATTGCTGATATATTTAAACCTTTTGTTCCTGGTTTTAAGTCACATATTTTTATAACTGTTTTATTAGTTTATTTATTCTTTACAACAAGGCTCTTTTAAATTTTTATCAAGTTTTGGTTCTTTGACAGTATATTCTACAACTTCATTTTCTTCTATTAATGTGCCTTTTTTCGACATTTGAGAATAAATGATGGGGATTGGTGGAAAAAAAAAATTGAAAAATTTAATAAAATTAAAAAATAGGGAAGTTTGAAACAGTTCCTTTTTCTTCAACTGTAGTACCATTTAATTGATATTTAATTTGTATTTTAATTGCTAATTTTTTCTATAAATAATTATTTAGAATTAACACATATTCATTCTTACAGGATATTGATTATTTGTAATTTGCATTTCTTGATAAATAGTTTCTTTACTATTTTTTGGAATAATAGTTGAAGTTGATTTTTTAATTTTAATTGAAAGATATTTTGGAACTGCAACAAGTAATTCAAAATCATTCAAATCATTATCTGATGAATTTGAAAAATATGCTACAATATGATAAACATTATTTGCTTTTGGTGTAACATCAAAATCAATTTGGAGACCATCTTTATCCCATCCATTAAATTTTTTGGAATTCATTGAATTAATAAAAAGGTTGGTATTTGTTGTATTTGTTGTATTTGTTGTATTTGTTGAAAATAAATCATCTAATAATGAATTATTTGATTGATTATTTTGTGATGATGATTGAACATTTGATTTAATATTTGAAGTATCATCACCTTTTTCACCAAATAAATCTAATAAATTAATTTCATTCTTTTTTTCATTTTGTTTAATATTTGTATTATTTGATGTTGTTGATAATGTTGGTGGTGCAAATAAATCATCAATTAATAATGAATCATGCTTTTTAACAGTATTATTTGATTTTTCAATTAAAGATGATGATTTTAAATTTTGATGTAAAGATGAATCAATAATAGGCATCTTTTCAAATACTACTTTATAATTATTTGAATTTAAAATATTAATTAAATTTGAAAATTCAAAAGATCTTTGTTGTAATTCAATATTTGAATTATTTTTAAATTTTGAAATTAAGAATTCAATTTGTTGTTTCTTTTCAATAAATTTAGATGATAATTTAACCAATGATATTAAAGTCATTTGTTTTGTTTCATTTGAAGATCTATTTGATTTTAATATTTGATTTAAAGATTCAATTATTTCTTCTTTTGAATAATTTAATAATTCACCATATTCACCAATTGACCAAACTAATATTTGAATATAATATTTTGAATATTTTTTTAAATTAAAATATTCTTTATATAAATCATTAATTATTTTTGATTTATCATTCTGTTTCATAATTAATGAAATGAATGAAATTGAAATATTTTCTTGAATGAATTGTTCACCTATTAAAATTAATTTAAACATCTTTTCTAATTTCCATTCTAATGAAATAGAATGTCTTTCTAAAATTAAATAAAATTTTAAAATTAATTCTTCTTTAAATTCATTATTCATTATTGATTGATTTGATAATAATTTTAATAAATATTCACTAATTTGTTCAATATTTTCGTTATTTGATATATCAACAATTAAATTTAATGATTTCTTTTTAATTGAAATATCATAATCATTTAAACATTCTAATATTATTTTTAAATATTTTTTAATTGAATTTGAATCAACTTTTTGAAATGTATTTAATGCAACATATCGAATATTATAATCCTTATTACTAAGAAATTTACCTAATATAGTTGTTGCTAAATTTAAATGTACTGTATCACTTTCAATTTTTAATATAGTTTCAACTACTTGATATAATATTGCATTACCTGCATTTTTATTACTTTCTGTATGTGTTGCTACTTGTACTAACATATCATGCATTAATTCAGATGCTTTATTATTTCCTTTTCCTAAAATACCAAGTAATTTTAATATTTTAACTTGTAAAAATGGATCAGAAATACCTGATATTTCATTTTCAATTTGAAATGTTGATGATAATAATCCTTTTAATATTCTTAATAATAAAGGTACAATAGATATTAATTTAGGTATAAAACTATCATCTTGTTCAGTTATTTCAATAATCATTGATACAACTGTAATTAATACTGAATGATTCTTTTGTTCTTTTAATAATCCTTCAAATTTATCAATATAATTATCAATTAATTCAGGTGCTTTCATAAATATACGACAAGCACATAATGCTGCTTTCTTTTTAATATATGCAGATGAATATAATAACTTTTCAACTTCACTGGATAATCCTCTACAAATATCAGGTGATCCAATATTAGCTAATGTTGTTAATGCTAATCCTTGAATAAATTGATTGGAGTCTTCTAAATCCCTTTTTGTTTTTTTAAATTAAATAAAATATTTTACTTTTTCATTGTATGTTCAACTAATGTTAGAACTTCTTGATTTTCATCAAGTAATATCATTAAAGACAAGTATCCTTTTTTTTATTTTATTTTTTTTTTAGTTTTGTTACCTATTCTCTTTTCAGAATATTTTTTTGAAATAATTAAAGATAAACATTCCATTTGTCCGAATTGTGTTGGATATCCCATCATGTGAATATACATTAATTTTGAAACATTTTTTGCCAAGTTTTTCGTGCTTCCAGTTTTGATATCATTTCGAATTGCAGCACATTCTTTGGATACAATTTCTCTTTCATCAGCTTGTGTTTTAGCATTACGTACTGATTTTATAAGTTCTCCTTTTAAAAAATAATTAAAACGTTAACTTGAACTCTTACTTAATTTTTGGCTCATTTTATTGGTTATTTTTTTTGACAAATCATCTACTTTTAAAATGAAAAGCTGTTAAATTCTAAAAATTTGAATTTATTTTTGATTATTTTGAAATTAAAATTTTTTTGAGTGAAACTGTTTTATTGGTGGAAAAAAATCTAAATTAAACATCCAATAAAAAAAAAAATGACCAAAGTTTCTTCAGCTACAGGAATTGTCTCACTTTTAGACGAAGATGACCATGAATTAAAAGAAATGGCTTTACAAAGAATGGAATCTTTAAATATGGTTGATGAGTATTGGGCTGAAATTTCAGAGTCACTTCAAAAAATGTTTTTTTTTTTTTTCATTTTAATATTTTAGCGAAAATCTTTTTGATGATGAAACTTTTAAAAATAGAGAATTAGCTTCACTTGTTTTATCAAAAGTTTATTATCACTTGGGTGCTCTTGATGAATCATTACAATTTGCTCTTTCTGCTGACAAGTTATTCAATATAAATTCATCTGATGAATACGTAGATACAATAATTGCTAAATGTATTGATAAATATATTGTTTTGAGACAAAAAAATGAAAAAGTTGATAAAAGTCTTGAAGAAATTGTCAATAGAATGTTTGATAGATGTTTTAAAGATGGTGAATATAAACAAGCATTAGGATTATCACTTGAAAGTAAAAGAATTGATAAATTAGAAGAAAGTATTTTAAAGTCTGGAAAAGTATCTGAAATGTCAAAATATTGTTTTGATTTAGCACAAAAAACAGTACCAAATCGTGAATTTCGTCATGAAGTTTTAAAATCAGTTGTAAAACTTTTTGAATCCTTTGAAAATCCTGATTATTTTGGATGTTCTGAAGCTTTATTATTTTTAGATGGTAAAATAAAATGTATTTAAATATTTTTAAAAATAGATGGAGAATCATTAACTAAAGTACTCTTAAAATTAGTAAAATCCAAAGATATAAAAGATAACTTAAAAAGTTATCAGATTGGATTTGATTTATTTGAAAGATCAACTTTATACGTTTTAACTGAAATTTTAAAATCATTAAAAGAAATATCAAAAGAAGATGAAGATTATTCAAAAGTTGAAAAATTAATTAGTATTTTAAAAGGAGAAGTTTCAATACCACTTTATGTTGATTTTTTATATCGTAGAAATCATACTGATTTATCAATTTTAAAAGAAATTAAAGAAAGTTTTGAAAGAAACTCAATTTTACATTCAGCAACAATTACAAGTAATGGATTTATGCATGCAGGAACAACTATTGATACATTTTTAAGAAATAATTTAGAATGGTTAGGACAAGCATCTAATTGGGCAAAATTCTCTGCAACAGCATCATTAGGTGTTATTCATAAAGGACAAATTAAAGATAGTTTTAATATTTTAAAAACATATTTACCTTCAGATGAAAGAAGACAAGGATCAAGTGTTTATTCAGAAGGTGGTAGTTTATTTGCATTAGGTCTTATTCATCAAAATAATGGTGAAAATTCAAAAGACTTTTTATTAAAAATAGTTCAAAATGAAGCAACTGATGAAGTTGTACAACATGGTGCATGTTTAGGTATTGGTTTATCTGCTTTAGGTTCAGGTGATGATTTAGTTTATGAAAGTTTAAAAGAAATACTTTATCATGATTCTGCTGTATCAGGTGAAGCAGCTGCTATTTCAATGGGTTTAACAATGATTGGAAGAACAACAACAACAAATGATGAATCAACAACTATTGAAGAAATGTTATCTTATGCACATGAAACTGCACATGAAAAGATTATTAGAGGTTTAGCTATGGGTATGGCACTTACACAATATGGTGTTGAAGAATTAGCTGATGATTTAATTTCAAAATTATTATCTGATAAAGATCCAATTTTAAGATATGGTGCAATGTATATGATTGGACTTGCATACGCTGGAACTGGAAATAGTTTTGCTATTCGTAAATTATTATATGTAGCTGTTTCAGATGTTTCAGATGATGTTAGAAGAGCAGCTGTTACAAACCTTGGATTTTTATTAATTTCAAATCCAAAACAATGTCCAAAATTAGTTAATCTTTTAGCTGAAAGTTATAATCCACATGTTAGATATGGAGCTGCATTAGCTATTGGTATTTCATGTGCTGGTACAGGTTTAGAAGAAGCAATTGAAATATTAGAACCTCTTGCAAAAGATAGAGTTGATTTTGTTAGACAAGGTGCATTAATTTCACTTTCAATGGTTCTTGTTCAATTACCAGAAAGTCATGAAAAAGTTTTACAAGTTAGAAAATTAATTGAAAAATCATGGACAGGAAGACAAGAAGTAATGTCAAAAATGGGTGGTATTTTAGCTAATGGTATTATTGATGCAGGTGGTAGAAATGTTACAATTGGTTTAATGAAAAATGGACATAATAGAATGAATGGTATTATTGGTATGGCATTATTTACACAATATTGGTTTTGGTATCCATATTTACATTATTTATCATTAACTTTTGATCCAACTTGTGTTATTGGATTAAATCAAGACTTAAAAATGCCAGAATATCAATTTAAATCAAATGCAAAACCATCTTTATTCTCTTATCCACCAAATAAAAAAGAACCTGAAAAAAAACAAGTTATTTTAGCTCCAACTGCACAACTTTCAACTTCACAAAAAGAAAAAGCAAAAGAAGAAAAAAAGAAAAAAAAAGAAAGTGGAATGGATGTTGAATCAGCTGAATCACCTTCACTTACTTCTCCAAGAGAAATTTTAACTCCTTTTTCAGATACTCCTTCACCATTTTCTTTGAAGAAAAAAGAAATTATTTTGGAAGAAGAAGAAAAAAAACAAGAAAAAGAACCAGAGAAAATTGTTGAAAAAGAACCAGAATTTGAAATTTTACAAAATCCTTCAAGAATCATTCCTTCACAATTAAAGTATTTGTCATTTGATGTTAACTCAAAATATGTTCCTTTAAAAGAACAAATGGGATTAATAGTTTTATTCAATTCAAAACCAAATGAAACTGAAACTTTAGTTGAAATGAAATCTTATTCAAATGATGAAAAAGAACCGGAAATGCCAGAACCATTCAATTTTCCATAAAAATTTATTTTTTTTTAAAATACATTATTTTGTGCAATTTATTATTAATAAAAAAGGATAAATAATCTATTTATTTTTTACTTGATTGATTTTTCTCACAACTGTATTTTTTATTTTTTTAAATCTTGTATCTGAAATTAATCTGGAGATAATATCCCATAAAACAACAATTGCCATGATTGGAAAATAAATACATGCTAAAATTTCACCAGGTAATATTGGCATTACACCTACATATGCATTATAAGACAATGGGACTATCAAAAAGTTAATTTATTTTTTGTTGTTACAATTCCAAAAGAATACACAAGCTGCCCAAAATAAAAAGAAAACACCTAATACTTGTGCAACAAATCCATACATGGACAATCTAAAAAAAAATTGTACAGTTTCATCTTTTTAAAAAATGATGAATAAAGGTGTTTTAACTTACTTGGTTCATTTTTGAAGAATATTGCAGAAATCCAAAAAAATGGTACAAACCATCCTAAAATATAAAAACAGAGAATAAGTTTAGCTTTCCAGTGAGAGAATTCCAAGCTTGGACACTTCACTGGCATTCTTTGGTTTGAAAGAGTGAAATGATATGATTGGTCAGTCAAAATGGACTATTTTATGCAAAGTTGAAAAAAATAAAATTTTATTGTTGAGTACCATTTATAATGATGAATGAGTCAAAAGTTTTATCACAATTTAAAATTTTGAATTCAATTTTATCATTTTCATTCACTTTATCTTTCAATCTTTTCGTTAAAATTCTAGCATTGAATATTCCATATACGTTTAAAGTAATAAATTCATGATCAATCTTTTATAAATCAAAATAAAATCTTACATGATTTACAATTCCAGATAAAATTGAATTTGGAATTGGACAAAATAATAACAAATTTACTCTAATTGAAAATTGTAAATGAGTATCATTTGGATTATAAGAAATATTTGATAATTCATCAATTAATTCAATATCTTTATAAGAAATAATAACACCTTTTAAATTTTCATCATATCTGAATAAATAAACGTCTAATTTTCTTTTAATTGCATTTTTTAAATCATTCATATATTTTAATTCTACTTTTATAGGTATTTCAATTTTAGTTAATTTAAAGTTTGTTTTGTTTTCATTTTCTTCTTTTTGTTGAATTTCTTCAAATTTTCTTTTTTTTTTTCTATTTTTTAATTCTTGATTAATTAAATTCTTTAATTCATCTATTTTGTTAAATATATTTTAATACCATCACTAATTTTATTAAATTTAAACGTATCAAATTCTTTAAATATTTTATTAATACTTTTTATTTGAACAAACCATCATTATGTTTTACAGAATCAATAATATCATCAATAGAAATACTATTTGAACTTGAATTCAATATTTGTAATAAGGTTTCTTTAATATTGTTAAAATGTTTTTTTTTTTTATCAAACTTTCTAACCATGCTCCAATTTCTATTTTACTCATTTCTCTTTCTGATTGGACAAAAAATAAAAAATAAAAATGATGTTTTTTTATTCATCTTTAATTATATTCACAGTTGTATTAAACTCTTTTGCTAAATCTTTCATTGAAACTGTTGCTGATCCTCTTTTAGCTGGTTTTGGTTGTGAAGCATCAGGTGACCAAGCTATGAAATGTATCATTTCAAAAGTAACAGGAATTCCTTTTTCTGTTCCAAACATTTTATCATAAATTGAACATGTTGCTATAAATGTTTCAGGACTTAATAAATTTCGTTTTAAAACTAAAGACGAATTTTCACCCATTTCTTGTAAGTGGTGCATTAAAGTCAAAGCATTTGGATAATAAACAGTCATTACATCCGAATCAATCTAATAATATTATTATAAAATAAATTATTTACAGTTGGTAAATTAAAACCACTTTGAGATAATAAATTACCTACATCTCTAACACCTATCATTGGTGATACATGTGCACTTACACCACCTTCTCTTTCTTGTTCTGCAATCATAAAACATCTTCTTAATTCAGATAAAGTATCACCACCAAATAAACAACCAATAAAAACACCATCACTCTTTAATATTTTTCTTATTTGATTAAATGTATTTGGTATATCATTTATCCAATGTATTCCATTTCCACAAACAATTAAATTCATGGCTTTTAGATTTTGTAAATAGTATATTTTTTTTTTTTACATTTTTCTTTAAAAGGTATATTCTCATCTGATGATTTAATTTTAATTACATTTTCTTCTTTCATTAAATTCAATAAATTATCTGAATCTTCTGAAAAATAATAATTTTCTATTCCAAAGTTATTTATCAATTTTTTAGTTATATATCCTTTTCCACCATTTAATTCTAATGTATTAGGAAATTTTCTTTGAATAAAATCTATTCTTTCAAATATATTCATTGCAATTTCGTCTTTTAAATAATCAAATTCTTCACCAGAAAGAGCTGAATAGTTTTTATTGGCAATATGAACTGATTTATTGAATAATCAAATAAAAATTAAAACACATATATCATCTCTTACAAATCATTAAATCTCTTTTTGTTTGTTTTTAAAATTAAATCTTTGAAAACACTCTTCACACTTTTCATTCTTCTATTTTATTGGTCAATTAAAATGATGATTTTAAATTATAATATAAATTTTATTTAATTTCCGAATAATATAAACATCAATACAATCAGAATTATATTCCACAGAGCAATAAATACTCTTAAGGTTTTTAAATCATTCAAAACTGATTTTATTCCTGTTGGTTTAATTTCTTGTGGTGCATCATCTAATGGTAATACTTGATTACTTCCAAATTTAAAATTTAATATTGCTCCTAAACTCTTGATAAATATTTTTATTAAAGTGTTATTACCAGCATTAAATAATAAAGTTCTATTTTTCATTTTAAAAGAATTAAAGAATAATACAGTGAAATAAGTAAATCACTCAATACAAAAAAGCCCATGATTGTTCACTTGATGTTGTCTTTGAAAAAAAGAAAAGAAATGATTGGTTTAAAAAATTTAATATATTTTTATTACATTACAATGTATTCATCAAAGTTAATATAATCACCAAAAACAGGATTCATAAATATTTCATTCATTGAATTTTCATTTTTCAAATCAAATGAATCATACTCCATTAAATTTTCTCTATCTTTCAAGAATGATTCATCCATTTCTTCAAATTCTAAGAATTTTACAATAGATTTCAAATATTTAATTTCTTCTTTCATTTTAATTAATGGATCTTCTGATTTTGAAGGTTTAAATTGTGGTATTTCTTCTCCATCATTTTTTGGTTCATTAATTTGTTTAAATCCTGTTCTTTGATTTAATTTTGATTTATTTAATCCAACACCACTACCAATACCAATACCACCACCACTAACACTACTTGATGGTCTTTGAAGTACAGATTGTTTTCTTGATAAACCACCACCACCAATACCACCTGATGGTCTTTGTAATACAGATTGTTTTCTTGATAAACCAATATTACTATGTGTATTAACTTTTAATGAATTATCATTAATTTCTTCTTCAATAACATAAGGTACATCCATTCTACCTAAAATTGAAGATTTCTTTTTTTGATTTGTTGTTGGAGGTGATGATGATGATAATTGAGAAGATGATAATGATTTTGTACTTGATCTAAATGAACTAAAAAAACTTGATTTTTTTTGATTTAATAAATTTGAAGATGAAGTTGGATTATTATATTGAAAACCTTCTAATGAATTTAATGTACTTATTGATGATGATGATAAAGAATGTTTAAATGATTTTATAATACTTTGAAAATATATTGATTCTAATTCATGTCTAATATTCATTTCATCATAAGAATGATAAATAATATCATCTAAATAATTTAATATTTCATTTGATATTTTTAATTTTTCATCATTTTCTAAAGATGATTGATTTGAAGAGAAAGATAAAAATATTTCATTATTCTTTTTAAAATAATCTTCAAATTCATCAATTTCATATTCATTTTGTTTAATTTCAAATTGTTCAAAATTCTTTAATACTTCTGATACAGTATCTAAAGATGCATTTTGTTTTAATTCAACTTCTGATTTTGCATAAGGATCATATAATGGATTTAAATAAATAATATCATCTTTTGAATATTCATTATCTGTTGATGATTTAATTTGTTTTTTTTTATGATGTATTCTTTTTGATTGACCTTTAAGTTTAAATAATTCTTCAAATTCTAAAATATCTTCTTCATAAAATTTAATTATATTTTTAGTTTGTTTAATTTTATTTTCATTAAAATTATATGATATTTCTAATCTTTTAAATTGACCTTGATTCATTCCATATGATATTATATCTTCAAATGAACATGGAAATTCATTTTCTTCAGAACATTCAATATGATTAAATTTATTTAAACTATCAAGTATACCTCTTCTATCAGAATATTCTTGTGAATATTTCCTTTTTGGTGAACTTAAATTTTCAATAGAATTCTTTCTAATTGGTTCATTATTCTTTATTCCTTTTGGACTCAATGGTGAAAGTAAATTATTAGATGATCCAACTCTTTTAGTTTTAATGGTATCCATACTTTTAACACTTATTTTCTTTTCTAATGATAATTTTGGTGTTCTTTCTCCTTCTTCAATTTTGATTATATCTTTTTTATGAAAATTTATTTCAACTGCAACTGCAGGTGAATTAATTGATAATAAATCAGGTGATGATAAACTTGGTGATGAAAAGTTTGGTGAAGAAAAATCAGGTGATCTTAAATCAGGTGAAATATCTGGTAATTTTGAAACTGGTAAAGGTGGTGGACTTTCTTCTTTTTTTTTTTCTTCTAATTTTATTTGTGCTTGTTTTAATGAAACTCTAACTCTAGGTTTATTTCCAACTTTCAATTTATCTGTTACATCTTTTTTTTTTACGACTTCTTCTTTTTTGACTTCAACAGGTTTTGGTTCTTCTTTTACTTGAACTGGTTTCGTTTCTTCTTTTATGGTTTTGATTTCAGGTTTGATTTCTTCATTTACTTGAATTGGTTTCGTTTCTTTTTTTTCAATAGGTTTAACTATTTCTTCTTTCACTTCAAATTTCTTAACCTCTTCTGATTTTGTTTCCGCCACTACTTCAACAGGTTTTATTTCTTCCTTTTTGACTTCGACTGGTTTAAATTCTGTTTTCATTTCAACAGATTTTGTTTCTTCTTTTTTTATTTCAACATCCTTTGGTGGATCTGTTTTGGTTTCTTTTTTTTCTTCAATAGGTTTTGTTTCTTGAGTATTTTGAGAATCTTCATTTTTATTTTCTTCTTCTGCTTTTGATTTCACAGGCACTTTCTTTTTCACCAAAACAGGTTTTTTCTTTACAATACCAGTTTTCCATCCTGCTCCTGGTGCTTTTTTGGTGGACATTTTCTCTAAATATTGACCAATGAGATGATGTTTTTCAAATAAAACGAACCCAGCAAAAATGTAAGACGTAGTTTTTTGAAAATACAGGTTACAAGCCATAGTTGAACTTGGCCAAAAAAAAAAAATTCAAAAATTATCAAGCACCTTTATTTAGTTGTTTTCACGTCAATCTCATTGTCAGAGCTAATTTCTGAATCTAATGACAAAGGATTGACAACTTTTTTTGATCTTATTTTGTTGTTTCAAATTCAGATTTTCCAGCTTTAAAAATAACAGTCCTGGTATCTTCAACATCTAATTTAATTTCCACACATTTTGAAGTGCATGAAACTATTGTCATTATTGTATCATAGGCTTTTAATTTTGCAACTGATACTTCATCTTGATATTTGTTTGAAAGGTCTGCATTTTGTAGTAGTTTTTTTAATTTTACAATCTCTTCTTTTGCTTTATTAAGTTCAACATTTTGGTAAAGGCCAGTTCATTGGTGGAAAATTAAAACGCCAATGCAAAATTCTCCAGTTGTCCAAATCGCTATCAGCAATGAAGTTCACATTCTGATTCTAAGCTTCAAATACTACAGATTGAGATGTATTATTTTTTCCAAATCGGCGGGGTTTGCAATTTAAATTTGGCTTTTCGGACATTTGTTGACCACTAAAACGGCCCGGAAAATATGTTGACCAACCACATTTCTACCAAAAAAAAAAGAAAATTATTATTTTTTTTTGAAAATATTTATTGATCTGAGGTATAAGTTGGTTTGGTATTCTTCCAGTTGGTTTGAATCGGAATTGAGAGAATTTTTTTGGAAGCGCAATGTTTTTGATTTGAAACAAAAAAAAACATTGGATCCGTTTCATTATCCATTAATGTTGATGGTTTACAAACCGAATCTCTTAGTTTTTTTTGTCAATGTCTAGAAACCAAATTCCAATTTCAATAAAATTCTGGATAACAAAAAGTGTGGAATGTCAAAAAAAAACAGTCGAGTTGAGCCCAAACCTTTATTGACAACATTGTTGAGGTTCAATATTTGATCTCATATTAAATAATGCCCAACCTAATGCATTCCCAAATACAATTGAAATAAAAAAACCAATGTTATAAGTCATAATGATTAACATTAATAAATAAGATAATGTAGATTGAAAGAATAAAACAATAGGTTTTATCAAATACCACCAATATTTTGAAATTTGAAATTTATCATTCATTTTTTCATCAAAAGATATCAAATTTTCATTTTCAATTTCATAGTGATCTTCTTGTTCATCATTTTGATTGTGATGATGAGATTGCACATTCCCATCTTTTGATACTTTAAATATATTATTTGGTTTCATTCTATAGAATGTTTAAAATAAAATGGGAACTAAACCTGACAATAAAAAAGAAGAATTGATTTAAAATTGAAACTAATAATAAAATGAAATTGACCAATAAATTATCAAAAATAGAATTTGTTTTTAAAAAAGGTAATAATAATACATTTTTTAAATCAAAATGAAAATACATTTTCATCATTGACATACTATCATGATTTGAATGTTGATGACATTTTGATTTTAAAAATAAATTTAAATTAAACAATATTGATCTTTGATGTTTCATTAAATGATGATTTGGTCCATGAGGTCTAAAATAATTAAAAATTAAATAATATTTCTAACTTAGTTTGATTATTACTTTAAAGGAATGAGGGAAATGAAATACTTACAATGCAAGTAAAATAGATATAGTTTCATTCTTTAATTTTATAGTTTTAAATTCATTTAATTTAATAAAATTTAAATTTAAATTATTCTTTTCTGTTTTTACTTTTCCATAAATTAATTTTCTTTCAATATTTATTGGTTTTGAATTTGATTTTCCAATATATTCATATACTTGACATGCATTAATATCACAATCACCAGATGCAATTATAATAGATGCATTATTCATTCCAATATCTCTTTTATTAAATCCAATTCCACTCCATCTAATTTGAATTTTAAATCATTCATTTCTATTTACCCAAAACTAGAATTGAATATTAATATTATTTTATTGAATACCCTCCTTGTTCAAATTCAATATTCATGGAAACATTATTTGGTGTAATTGTCCATTCCATCTTGGCAAATCCTTTTACCATTTTACAATTTTCATATGAAGACACTGAAGGCATATCATGACCACCATGTTGTGTGTATACACAATTTAAAATTAATAAAATAAAAAATGAAATATTTGACAATTTGATTTGTTTGATGTTTAACATTCTATTATTCTGATTGGACGAGAAAGTTTGATCCTCGAAAATATTTTTTTGAATGAACAAATTTAATATTTCCAGTTTTAAATAAATTTATATTTGATAGATTTATTGATTTTTATTGGTTCAAACAATCCTGATAAAAAACGTCAACTTGAAGAAATGATAAAAACTTTGACAACAATTCTGATCATAGTTTATTTTACATTATGTTCATCTACAAAAGTGAAGGAACAATGTATTTCAAGTGACCACTTGAGGTTTTGCACTTTTTTAAATTTTACAGTTTCAAATTCTATTTATCCCAAATCTTTAGATGAAACAGCAGAATTAACTTATAAAAGAGAAATAAAATCAACATTATTTGGTAAAAGTGAAGCCTGTTTCCAACAATATAAATATGGTAAATTTCAAATTGATTAAAATATGAATACATAGCACTTTGTCGATCTCTATTTTTTAAATGTCATAATAATGAATTAATTAGACCATGTGCTCATGTAAATACTTTATTTAAACTCATTAAATAGATTTGTTATCATTTTGAACAACAATGTGGATCACACAAAGATTTATTAGATTGTGGTGAAGCAAAAGAACCAAAATATCCATTTACTCACACAGATTGTAATTCATCATCAACATTATTTTTATCAATTAATTTAATATTGATAATATTTCTTTTATTTTAAAAAGTACATTTCCAAACCAAAATGAACCAATAAACTCAAACTAATAAACTCAAACCCAACAACTTAAACTCAAAATATATCCACAAATAGATGATACAAATTAATTTTTAAAAATATTTTTAATTTTCCATTTTTGTTTTTTAAAATCAATTAAATAATTTTTAATATCTTCTAATTGTTTTAATTTTTCAATATCATAATCATTATCATTCTTTAATAATAATCTCTCACATAATTGAAGAGGTGTTTGATCTTTTTTATCTTTTAAATTAATTAAATCAATATTCCATTTTAAAGATAATGAATGAATAGAAATAACCAAATTTAGATTTGATTTATGTATTGCAATATGTAAACAAGTCCAATGATTTATATCCTCTTTTAAATTTAAAATAGAGAATAATGAATCATTATCTTCATTATTAAAATAATTAAATACATCAACTCTTTGATCAGTAGATAATAAATGAAATATATTTCTATGATATGAATCAATAGCTTTAAAATCAACACCAGGAGTTTTAATGAATTTATAAATCATTTCAGGTGAACATAATGTTGTTGATTTTAATAATGGTGTTGATCCACTTTGATCTTTAAAATTTAATTTTATTTTTCCATTTTTTAAAATCCAATTCATCATTTTTTCATCACCAATCACTATCAAAAACATTAATAAATATTATTTACACATTGCTTCATGTAATATTGTCATACCATTATCTATTATAATTAATAAATTCATGAATAAGAATTATAATTCTTACCTCTCTTAAAATTTATATCTCCACCAAATAATATCAAATTTGGTACAATATCAAATTGATGTGATTTTAATGCTAAAAATAAAGGTGAATATCCATAATTATCCCTTATATTTACAATTGCATGATTACCTAATAATAAAATTGAAATATCATCCAATCCAAGTTTTGATGAAAAATGTAATGGTGTTCTTGAATCAGAATCTAATGAATTTATATTAATACCTTCATGTATTAATATTTCAACCATTTCAATATTATTTATTTTAACACATTCATGTATCTAAATCAGATATAATAATATTAATAGTTTTTAATGATTACTGCTGTTGATTTTCCTTTTTTTAAATGAACATTTATATTCAATTTTTCTTCATAAATTAAAAATAAGAATAATTTTAAGTCTTGATTTAAAATAGTTTCATAAAATATATCATCAATATTTTTATCTTTTTTTAATAATTCAAATTTAATTTTTGATTCTTTATCATTTAATGATACATTAATCATTTCATTTTGATTTTCTTCATTCACTTTATCAATGATGGATGGTTTAATATTATTATCCAATAATTTCATTTCTTGTTTTGTAATTTTATCAAAAAAAGAAGAAGAATTTGATTCTTTTTTTTGTAATTCCAAAATACTTGGTACATTTGATTTTGGAAAATAATAAATAGATTTTGATTTTTTTTCTCTAAATTTTTTTGAATTCAAATAAGATATCCAAATATCATTAGATTTAAATCTTAAAAACATTTCTCTAACAATATGTGAAATATCAGCTTCTGCTCTATTAAATGCTGTTGGATCATTATTCAAATATTTTTCTACAGTTGATTTGATTACTCTATCTCTTAAACTTAATGGATTTGGTGAATTAGGTGCAAAATATTCGGTATAAATTGAATCAAACCATATTTTATAAATATCATTAGATACTCTTACTAATTTAGTTTGTTCTTTAAAATTATAAACATCAAATAAAAATTGTAAATTTTCACCTGATTTTTCATTATCTGCAAATTTTTTAAACAAAATCATTTCTTCATGGTTTAATTTAAAATCATTATATGTAGATGATTCTACTAATGTTTCTGAAAGATATTTATTAACTAAAGTATCATCTTGTGTTGATTTATTTCCATAATCTAATTTTATTTCTTCTTTAATATTCTTTCTTTCAATTTTCTCAGGTTCTTTTTCAATTTTATTATTTTCAATATCTTTTTCATTTTTGTTATCAATATAATTATTTCTAAAAATGATTAATGTACTTTTAAACTTACTTGATCTCTATTACTCTTGGTGATGTGGTTACTTTTTTCTTTTTTTCTTTGATCTCCCTTACAGTTTCAAATTTATTTAATTTATTTCTAAAAAGAATTAAAAAAAAAAAAGATAATCACTCCTTACGATTCTCTTGGAGACTTCATTAAAAATGTTCCTTTTTCTGAAGACAAACTATCTTCATTGTTATTTCCCAGATCAATAATATCACTCATCTTTAATTTTATCGAAACTATTTCGTCTTGTGTTTTTTTTAATTTGGTGTTTGTGTACTCTCTGGAGGATTCCGATTTTTTGAGTGATTCTATTACCTCATAAAGCACATTTATTTTTTGGAATAAACATTTTGTTTGAATTGCCATTTCTTTGAGTTTATCTTCTTTATTTGACTCTTCTTCATCAGTCCCACTCATCACTGAAACGAAAATGATTGGATAAAAAAAACTTTATTTTTTAAATGATTTTTCTGAATTTCTTGAATTTCTGTGAGTGTGAAATTGATACTTTTTGACTGGGACATAATAATTTGATTCATTTTGACTTAAATTATTACAGTTGAACAGAATTGCTTACATTGAAATTTCTATTTTGGATAGACCTTCTCTGAGATCTTTTAGATAATTTTTCAAATGTATTTCATTTTTTGTCATTTTTTCATTCATTTCTTTCAATTTAATATTTTTTTCAGAAAGATCTGATGATTTAAAGTTTCAAAAGTTACCATTTAGTTTCATTTTGTTATTTTTAAATTCAACAATGTCAAAAAATGGAGTACATTTGTTATCTACAAACTTTTCTTTGTTGATTTCTTCAATTTCTAATATCAAATCTAAAACTTAAATCATCTTTAAAATACTTTGAATAATTAATTTCAGAGAATCAACATTAGAAGTTTGAAATTCCACTTTTTCAATCAACACGCCTACATCTGAGTCAGTGTATTCTTTGGAAAGGGAATGTATTTCATGATCAATTGACTTTAACTTTGAATGTGAACAAATGCATCATTTCTTACTTTTTTCATAAATTGAATCTTTTCTTCTTCAAATTTTTGTTTGACTGTTAAAGATATATTTTTGAAATTCATCTCAAAACTTTCTAAATCCTTTTCAAACATTTTCCTTTACTTTGTTATAAAGCAATCTTCAAACCTTTTTTCATCTAAATTTACAAATAAATCCCAACACTTCGTCTTTGGGCACAAATTATTGAATTTTTCAAAATCATTTGTCAACATTGAAATGGTTATGTCTGCAGAAAAATTTTCGTTTTCAAGTTGAACAGCAAATTTTCTAAATTTAAATAAATTTAAATTACTGAATTTCAGAAATATCCTCTTCTAAATTTTGAATGACGTCAATCATTTTATTTTTATTCTTCTTCAATTCTAAACGTTAATTTTGAAGAAATGCGAAGACCTTCAACCTTTCTTTTACAAGAAGACAAACAAAATACAGTTTTGTCATATTCTGAACGAATTTGTTGAAGTTGAAGGCAAAATTCTTTTAAATTATAAAATTTGAGGCGAAAAAAATACCTTCCAAAGAATCGTTGTTCATCTAAATTGAGTCTTATTGGATAAAAAAATTGACCAACCAAAAATGTTTTTATTCAAAAAGTTTTATGCACTGGAACCACATTTAGTTGAAAAAGATGAACCAACATACATAAAACCTTATGAAATACCAAATCGAGAAGAACAATTTAATAAATTAGATCAAGAATTTGATGTAGTTATTTTTGGAGGTACTTTACAGTCTTCAGCTATTGCACTTGATGCTATTTCTCGAAATTTAAAAGTTGCATTAATTATAAATGAAGAATATATAGGAAGAGGAAATCAATTAATTGGTGAAAGTACCAAATATTTTTCAAGTTATTTAAAAAATATATTTAATTTTAAATTATTTCAAAACTTTAAAAATGATTTAAAAGAAAGAAATAATATTTATAAATTATGTCCACATTTATTTATTGGAAGAAAGATATCTATACCAAATTATTCATCATTTGAATTTTATAAAAATAGTTTATTTATTAATTTATATTCTATTTTAAGTGGAAAAGAAAAAAGAATATTTGATTAGTAATCATTTTATATTATTTAATTAAATAGTGGATTTTTGAATAAATCATTTTCAGAAGCATCATTCATTTTTTTAAAAACCAATCATTTAAAAGGTACTAATTATTATTATGAAGCACAAACAAATGAAATAAGATTAAATACATCGTAAGTTGAATTATTACTCTGAATATTTAATATTAGATTATTAATGACATGTATTAGTTTAGGTGTTGTTACATTAAATCATCAAAAAATTGAAGAGTTTATTGAAGATGAAAGATTAAAAGAAGTATTAATTAAAGATAAAGATGATAATATTATTAGAAAAATAAAAGGAAAATATTTTATAAATTCAACTTCATTTTTAGAAATGGATAGAATTAGAAATTTATCAAAATTTAAAAAACATAAATTAAAAGAAGAAAAATTAATTAAATTTATATTACCATTTAATTATTCAAATTATAATACAATATTAAAAAAGGATAATATTTTATTAATTCCATTTGAAAGGAATACATTATTATCTTTTGAATCAATAACACCAAAAGATGAAACTCAAACTCAAACTCAAACCCATACCCAAAATCAAAATCAAACCCAAAATCAAAACCATACCCATACCCATACTCAAACCATTATCAACTCATTAGATGATCAAAATATTAAACCAAATGAAAATGATATTAAATATTATTTAAATCAATTTAAAAATGAATTTAATATTCCAATTGATAGAATTGATGTTTTATCATGTTGGTTTGAGATTAATAAAAATGAATTTATTTTAAAAGATGAAAATAATTTAATGAATGGTAATATAATTATTATTACTAATTAATAAGTGTCAAATCAATCCATTTCTAAATTATTTTCAATTTCAAATAATATTTTAAATGAAATTAAAAATGATACTAATTCAGGAGTATTATCAAAAATATTATATGGATCTCAAAATTTCAATCATTTTATTTTTACTGAATTAAAATTAAAATATAACTTTTTAGATATTGAAACAATAAGATATTTAAAAAGGAATTATGGTGATAGATCAAATGAAATTGTAAATATTATGTTGAACGAAAATAAAAAAGAAAAAATATCCAATCATTTTCCTCAGTTAGAAGCTGAATTATTATATTCAATTAGAAATGAATATACAAGAAATATTATTGATTTTATGGATTATAGAACAAATATGATGAAATTAAATGGTTTTGAATCTTTAAATTGTATTGAAAAGATTGCAAATATTATGATGGTAATAACATTGAAAATCTAATCTATTGAAAATAGAAAGAATTAAATTGGTCAAAATCAAAAAAATTAAAAGAAATTGAAAATACAAAATTATATATTTTAAAACATTATGAATTTTAGAGTTTCAGGGTTTAGTTTTTTACGGTTTTGGTTTTAATTTCTGAAAATTGAATTGTTGATGAGTTTCGGTTTTCTTTCACCACCAAAATTCAGAAAATAAAAAATTTAAAATATTTTTGATATAAAAGTAAATCAAATTAAATATATAAATGATAGTTTTCAATAAAATACTAAACTCTTCATCGTTATCATTGTCCTCATTTTCACCACAAACAAGATAAAAATTTGAATTTTCTAAATTTGTTGACTTCAATTTACTGGTATCAACTTTATATTCTTTTTGATTCATTTTTTGATTCAGTATTCTTAAGAAGTATAAATTCTTTAATTTGCACCATTTTTCAACTTTATATAACTATTTTATAAAAATGATTAGGTTTTATTGAACTTACTTGTAGAGGTAATGAAAACTCTTGCCATTTTTCATCAATTGTTTTATTTTTATTCTCCAATTTATAAACCTAATAGTGTTATAATATATTATTGAAGTATTACTAGCATGACAAATGATTCATCCTCTTCCTCCATTTTATATTTTTTTATCCAATCAAATTATTTTTTACATTTTTTAGATTTAAAAAAATCATATTTTATTCATTTTTTCTTCTTTTTCTTCATTCTTGATACCATCATGTAATAAATCAACATTTTTTGTTGAATATTTTTCTTTTAATTGTTTTGGTGTAATTTGTTTGAATTCAAAAAATGAAACCAATTGAATAGGTATTTCATTCAAAATTTCTCTTGATAAATCATTTTTATGATCTTGAAATGAAACAAATTGAACAATATCTCTTTCTGCAACTTTACCATCCACTTCAATTGGTATATCATCAGCATCTAATTCTTCCATAGATAAGAAATTAGCATTTCCCACACCAACAATAACAATAGATAATGGATATTCACATGCTTTAATAATTTGACTCTTTGTTTTTTTCAAATCTGATATTTCACCATCTTGATATTTTTAAAATAATCTGATGATACATACCTGTTGTTATAATTAATATGATATTTAAACATACCTGTTATAATTAATAAAATATGATAACTTGATATTTCCTTTTTTGAATATTCAATTCCCTTTGCAATAATATCTTGAAAGTTAGTTGGAGCAGATAATGGAAATATATTCTATTTAAAAAATAATAAAAAAATCAATTTTAAAATTACAATTGCCTTTTTATAAGTTTCTAAAACACCATCAATACCATCACATTCAGGTGAATCTTCATTTTTATTTAAAGGAAAACAATGATTTGGTTTATCTTTATAAACACCACCAAAACCATAACACTAAAAAGATATTTAATTTAAATAATATTAACAGGTATTTTTTTATCATGATCATATGCTTCTAAAATTCTACCTACTTTTTCAATAGCTTCAATATATTCATTTTGAGTTTTTCCTTTTGGATCAATATAATGTAAAGATGTATTTAAATCTGGAAAACCATTTGAAATTGTAAAATCAATTGCAATTATTAAATCAATTTGACATCCAGCTGTAATATAATCTAAAAATGAATATTGACTTTTTATTTCTTTATAACCACCTTCTTTTATATTATCATGTTTTTCAATTTCAAATTGTAATCTATCATATGCTTCTTCATATGCTAAATTTTTAATTTTTTCAATATCATCTTCAATTGAAACTATTTCAAATTTAAAATTACCACTTTTTTTATTTTTATCATTAAATAATTCATATTCTTTTTTTCCATTCATTAATTCATTTAAACTTGTAACAAATTTACCAATGAATTGTTTTTCATTTAACTAAAGTTTAATAATAAAATTTTCTTACAACATTATCATCCCAAACTGAAAATTGTAATTTTCTATCAAAGTCATTATTACATAATTTTTGTGCACTTATTCCAAATGGTTCCCAATTTGGATTTAAATTCTTTTTTATAGTCTCAGATTGATATACTGCTGCACCATCAAAATTTGGTTCTTCTTCTTTTTGATTATTTTTTTGTTCTCTTATTACTTGCAATTATTAATAATTAAAAATAAAATTACTATCAAAAAATGGATCACTTGATCCCCACCAATCTAATTATTAAAATTCTTATAATATTTGAAATACCTTTCTTTTCAAGATTACTATTTATTTTTATTAAATGAATTTAATTTACCTTGCTTTACAATTCATTGAAACTAATTGTATATTTTGTTCTAAAAACTATAAAAATGAATAAATAATAATATTACTTCTGGTGTTTTATCTAAAAAGTCTTCTAATGCTTGAATTGGATCAGATATATTTTTATCAAGTTTAAATTCACTATGTTCTAAAACTAAATATACTTCTTCTGATAATATTGTAATTTGACCATTCTTTCTATTTGGATGATCTGGATTTAATAAAGTTCCTGTTATTGAATGATTTTTTGAACCAACAATTGAAGAAAGAGAACATTGAAAACTACCAATAAAATCTTGACCTGAAACATCTGTAGACTTTGGATTATCCCAATCATATCTTTATTTTGTCAGACAAACTTACATTATTTTCTTACACTTCAAACTTAAATATCTGTTCTTTCGAAAAATCACTTTTTTATTTTTTTAAAAAGTATAATCATTTACTATGGTACAATAACTTTTTCAACAAATCTTGGATTTGGACTATTCTTTAATACTTCTGTAAAACCTATTTCTTTAAATCTCAAAGTAAAGTCTTCTTGTTCTTTTACTATAATTCTTGGGTCAGATTCTGAAAACTTATCCAATTTTACAAGTCCTTTACATGAAAAACTCAATTCAATAGAACCTTTTCCTTCCTCTCCTCTTGTCATTAGTATTTTGATTTTGACCAATAAAAATGAAACAGATTTTATTTTATATTTTTTGTATTATTTAATGAATCATAATGATTAACAATATATATAATTGAAATCAAAAAATGAACATCCATTGTTATATTTTTTAAAAGAATTGAATCTTCACCAAAATATTTTAAAATAAATCTCTTTTTATCATCATTGTCCATTTCATGAATTAAAAATGAATCATTATTAAATAATAAAAATATTAATTCAACATTTAAATCTATTGTAGATTGATATTTTATCTGACCAATTAATTTTTCTAAAAATAAAATGAATGGATTTAATAATGATTCATGATCAGTCTTTAATATTAAATCTTTTACTATTGAAAAATGAAATTTTGATTTATTTAAATTCTTTTGTTTTAAATATATTTTTGATAAAAATAAATTTGAAATTAATATTGGTATTTCTGTCTTTTCATTTAAATTTAATTTAATGATTGATTCAAATATTTTAATTGATTTTTGATTTAAATTTAAAAATAAATTAGAAAATATTGAAAGTACGGTCTTTAAATATAAATTATTATTTCCCACTATTTTAATTAATTCAATAAAATGTTTATAAAATTTATTTTTATCTGCATTAAATGTAATTAAAAGTGTTTGATAAATTAAAATAGAATTTAATATTTTAATATCATTTAAAATTATTGATCCAAATGAATTAAATTCATTTTTTAAATTTATAATTAATTTTTCAAAATTATATTCACATTGTTCAAAATTACCTTTTAATAAATAATTAAACATTATTAAATTATTGGATTCATTCAATAAATTAATTGAATATTTTGAAATTAAATTTATAATTTTAAAGTTTCCACAAAAGTATGAATTCTTTAATTCATAATATAAAAATTTAAATATTTCATTTTTTCTAATCAATCCATTGGACTCAGTGTACTGATTGGACTCATTTGACCCATTAAACTCATTAGACCCATGAAACCTATTTTTATATCCACTTATGGTATTCTCTTTTATTATTGAATTATAAACGGAGAATATAAAATGTTCAATAAATAATAATGATTCATTGGTCAATAAGAATCTTTGATTTCTTAAAATAATTTCAAAAATGAATTTTAATCTATTTTTAAAATCTAATAAACAATAATTAAAATCTTCTTTTTTTAATATTTTATATTCATTTTCAATTAACATATTTAAACTCTTTTCACATTTAGTTTTTAAATATAAGTTTAAATAAATAAAACTCATATTTTTTAATCTTAAAATATTTTCATCTTCATTTTCATATTTTTGATTATATAATTCAAATGATTTATAATTTCTTTCATTTTTATTAAATTTATTTATTAATATTATTTTATTTTCTTTGAATGATAATTTTTTACTCTCTCTTAATTGTTTTAAATATATTTCGAAATTATCAAATTCATTCTTTATTTTTTTTGAATAATTTAGTATTCTTTTTGTTTTAAATTTGGATTTTAACATATTGAGAATATGGACCAAACACACAAATTCAAATTGAAAAAATGTAAGAGAAATATTATTGGACAAATAAAGGTTCACTCATGGTCTTTGTAATATTTCTGAATCTTTCGAAAGATAAAAAAGAATTTATTTTCTAATTGAATTCAAAGCAGAACCAGCTTTGAACCATTCAATTTGAAGATTATTCATTGTATGAAGTAATTTAATTTCAACTGATTTTCCATCTTTTTTCTTTAATGTCATCATAACTGGTTTTCCAGGAGCAATATCTTTAATTGAAAGTGATACTTTATCATCTGAATCAACTTTGTTATAATCTTCTGAATTTTCAAATGTCAAAGGAAGAACACCTTGTTTTTTCAAATTTGTTTCATGAATACGAGCAAAACTTTTAACAATAATTGCTTTTCCACCTAAGAAACGTGGTTCAAGTGCAGCATGTTCACGTGATGAACCTTCACCATAATTTTCATCTCCAATAACAACCCAAGAAACTCCTCTTGCTTTATAGTCTCTAGCAGTTTGTGGTACACCAGCATATTCTCCTGTAAATTTATTTTTTACAGAGTTTACTTTTTTATTTTCTTCATTTACTGCACCAATTAACATATTATTTGAAATATTATCCAAATGACCTCTGAATTTAAGCCATGGACCTGCCATTGAAATATGATCAGTTGTACATTTTCCAAAAGCTTTGAGTAAAATTTCAGCTTCGACAATATCTTTTCCATCCCAAGCAGTAAATGGTTCTAAAAGTTGAAGTCTTTGTGATTTTGGATCAACAATAACATTTACTGATTTTCTATCTTCAGGTGGTTGAATAAATGTATTTTCACCTGCATCAAAACCATTTGTTGGAAGTTCATCACCATATGGTGAAGATAATTTAAATTCTTTTCCATCAGAACCTACAAGAGAGTCTGTAGCTGGATTAAAGTCAACTTTACCAGCAAATACCATAGCTGTAACAAGTTCAGGTGAAGCAACAAAAGCATGAGTACCAGGGTTACCATCATTTCTGAGTGCAAAATTACGGTTATATGATGTAACAATTGAATTTTTTTCTCCTTTTGGAACATCTTTTCTATTCCATTGTCCAATACATGGTCCACAAGCATTCGCCAAAACAACACCTCCAGCTTTTTCCATTGTTTCAAGAATTCCATCTCTTTCAATAGTTGCTCTAATTTGTTCTGAACCTGGTGTAATAGTAAATAATGATTTTGCTTTTAATCCATGTGAAAGTGCTTCTTTACAAATTGAAGCAACTCTGTTCATATCTTCATATGATGAATTTGTACAACTTCCAATTAAACCAACTTTTAATTCTTGTGGCCAATCATTCTTTTTAACATTTTCTTTCATTTGACTAATTGGATTTCCTAAATCAGGTGTAAATGGTCCATTTAAATGTGGTTCTAATTTATTGAGATCAATTTCAATAACTCTATCATAAACACATCCTTTATCTGCAGATAATAAATCTTGATTTTCTTTTGCTAATTCAGCCCATTCTTTTCTAAAAATAATTTTTCAATAAACTTTTTGTTTTTACCTTCCTGTAGCTCTAAGATAATCACCCATTCTTTCATTAAATGGGAAAATTGATGTAGTAGCTCCAATTTCAGCACCCATGTTCGCGATAGTAGCCATACCAGTACATGAAATAGAATCAACACCTGATCCATAATATTCAACAATGGCACCTGTACCACCTTTAACAGTTAAAATATCAGCTACTTTCAAAATAATATCTTTTGGTGATGCCCATCCACTTAATTTTCCTGTTAAATGAACACCAATTACTTTTGGTGCTTTTAATTCCCATGGTAATCCTTAAAATTATATTAATATAATATTAAACAAACCTGCCATAACATCAACAGCATCAGCACCTCCAACACCAATAGCACACATACCAAGACCACCAGCATTAACTGTATGTGAATCAGTTCCAATCATCAATCCTCCTGGAAAAGCATAATTTTCTATGGAAAAAAAAAAATTAAAATAAAACAAAAGTGTAGGTACCTAAAACAATTTGATGAATAATTCCAGAACCTGGTTTCCAAAAACCAATATCATGTTTAGCACCTACTGATTGAAGAAAATCATAAACTTCTTTGTTTGTATCTTTTGCGACTTGTAAATCTTTTGCTCCACCATTTTCAGCAGCAATAAGATGGTCACAATGAATTGTTGATGGAACAGCAACTTTATCTTTTCCACAAGTCATAAATTGAAGTAAAGCCATTTGTGCAGTCGCATCCTTTTAAAGAAATATATTAAAAAAAAAAAAAGACTTACTTGCATAGCAACTCTATCAGGTCTTAAATTTAAATAACTTTCTCCTCTTTTAATTTCTTGTGTAGGATCATCAAGATGACTATAAAGTACTTTTTCTGACAATGTTAAAGGTCTGTCTAAGTTTTTGTTCACTTTTTTCAAAGTTGCTTGTAAAGTATCATATGAAAAAAATTTATCATTTTCTAAACGACTCATTTGTACTTTCTTAGAATAATATCTTCCACATTTTGCCTGAAAAAAAAAAATTAGAAAGTAGTATTCATCACTTTTTGAAGTTTTTTCAACATGTTTCTGATTGGCGAAAAAAAAACTGAAATGGAATTTATTGGATAAAAAATAAAACAGAAGAAAATGAATTTGGGTATAAATGATCAAATAATAGTGCATTTTAATGTTTTATTTTTTTTCTTCTGCAGCAGCAATCATTCCTTGAATTTGATCATATAAAACTAAAACTAAAGCTGAACCAACTGTTCTCAAAGCGTTTGCACCAGCACCTTTAAATAAAGCTGTAACACCTTCATCTTTTGCAATTTTTGCGAAACCATGCATAGCACCTTTGTAGATCCATTGTTCTTTTGGTTTTTCAGATTGCATTTGAAGACGTCTTCTGACTGTATCAAGTGGGTATGAAGCATATCCTGCAGCAATAGCTGTGAATTGAGCAACAACGAATTTTGAAAGAATACCTTTGATACCTAAATCTTTTTTGTATGGATTTTTTTCTCTGAGTGAATCAAAGAGACCGAAGTAAACACCTCTGTATGGAATAATTCCCATAACAGATACTCCAAATCCATTGTAAAGTCCTAAAACACCTTTTGGTCCTTGTGAAGTTTTTTTCAAACAATCCCATAAACCATTGAAATCACGTTTTCCTGAACCAACATCTGAAGCAAGTCTAGTACGAGCATAATCTAATGGATAAACAATGCAAAGTGAACCAGCACCAGCCAAACCACCAGAAGCTAATTGAACCAAGAAAAATTTTCCGAATTCTTCTTTTGGACTGTATTTTGGAAAGAGTTTTTTGATTGTATCTTTGAACGCAAAGTTGAAAGCTTGTGTTGGGAAATAACGAATAACGTTTGTGAAATTTCCACGCCAGAAAGCACCTAATCCTTGTTCAGCATAGACACGAGTGAAACAGTTTCCAATACCAGTGTAACGTGGTACTTCACCGCTTCTAATTCTTGGATTAGCGTCTTGTGTTTGGATAAGAAGTTTAACTCTTTCAATTGGAGCAGTAAGTGTTTTCTAAATAAAAGTGGTCAAAAAAAATAATATAATTACAGCAACAGCGCCTGAAACACCTCCAATAGTAAAGTCAATGAGAAAAGCTGTAGTTGTATTCTTTTTTTGTTCGGACATAGTGTGAGTCTGTGTTTTGGTTATTCGGTTAGAGAAAAAATCTACAAAATAAATCAATATGATTGGTCTATTTAAAATAGAAGGAAGTATATTTTTTTGTTATTTTTCCACTCTAAAAGAGAAAATAATCTATATCTCGAGAGAAATTTGTTTTGACAGTTTTTGTTGAAAGTGAACTTGAGAAAAAACCAAAAAAAATTTCAGTCCCGAAAGATTGTATAGATATCATGAAGAATCACTAATGCTATTTAAAATTGTCATCATATGAAATCTTTAAACAAAAATGGTTGAATAAATCATTAAAAAAGTATTATTTTAAATTATGGTTTCACCATTGAGTCACCCATTGAAAGATCCACTGAGAATGGTGTATAAATTGCTTGAGGTATCACCTGTGGTTATAAAATTATCTTTTCCTCCAATATCAAGTGCAAGTAATGGATATTTTTCAATTTTCAATTTCATGAAATGATTTCCTGAATTTGATTCATCTTTTCCTTCAAAAGTTTTCCAAAAGTACACATATCCATCATTTGAGCCACATAAAATTATTCTGAGAAAAATGAATCAAAATTTCCAATACCTATCATCGTAAAAAAATTTTGGTCTACATCTTGAATTTAAATTACAGCCATTAAAAGTGAATAATCCTTTTCCGGTTTTCATATCCCACATTTTAATTGTATTGTCAGTTGAAGATGTAATCAAGTATGATCCACAAGAAGAAAACTGAATATCAAATATTTTAGATGAAATTCGATGATCAGTAAATTGCCTTTTGAAACTTTTTGTTTTCTTATCAAAATAACTTTTCTTATTTTGGTTATTTACCATTAAATTCGATATTGATTTGAATTCATCATCTTCAATTCTTTGTGATGTCGATTCATTGTCAAAAAAACTAAATTTTGAAATTGAATCTGAACTATTGATGCCATTTGGATTTAAATTCCCTTCAATCAATCTTAAATATGAATTGTGTTTTCTTATATCATATATTTCAACATAATCTGTTGTTTAATGAGATATGAAATATTTACTGTCAAACGATGTCAATAGAGTGAATGAATCCTTTGGGTCAAAACAACAAGCGTTTGGTATTTCTTTTAAGGAATGAGAAAACAAAGGTCTTCTTATATTTTTGTTCCATAATTTGAAACTTTTATCAATAGATGTGCTTAACATGAATTTTCCATCAAAACTAAATTTTGAATCAGTCAAAAATGAATCATGACCTTCAAATTTGGTATCTAATACAAACCTTTGTGATGATATTCGTATCAAATTCAAGGTTGAATTTAATCCAGAAACTAAAATTTCGTTTTCATTTTCATTAAAAGAAATTCTTTTGATTAGTTTTTTCTTTTCGACATACTGCGAAATAGAATATTTTAATTTAATACTTGATATTTCTTTATTATTATTTAAAATTATAATTTCACCATTTGATTTTCCAATGACGAGATAAGGATAATTTATATATTTTACACAGTTCACATTTGTTGTTTGATAAGAAATTTCTTTTTTACAATTATTATTATTTCTGTTTAAAAATAGACGTATGTTTATATCATTTTGATTTGAAAACTTTGGAAAAACTGTTTCATTATTCAACAACTGAAACATGAAAATTGAATTTTATTGGTTGATTTCTTTTGTTTTTTTCAAATGATAAAAATAAATTGAAGGTCCATCTTCTAAAAGAGTTTCCATTTTTTCTTCACCTACAATTTGAATATTCCAATTATAATAAGAAAACATTTCTTTAATTCCATTCAATTTTATTACTGAACAAATCATAAAAATACCATTTGAGTTCAAGAGATTCCAAACATTTTCTTCAATTAATTGATAATCAATTCCTTTTTCATCTTCTGAAATAATATGATCAACTTTTAAAAATAGTTAAATCATAATGAATTTGTATTACATGTTCCTTTATCAAAAATAAGATCAAAAGATTCATTTGGTAAATTTAAAGTTAAAATATCTTCTTTCAACAATCTATTTCATTTTAATTTAATTCTTTTTTTTTTACTTCATATTTGGTAAATCTTTGTATAGTTCATTCATTATTTCAAAAACTTTATTTGAAAAATCAACTTCAGTGACACATTTAATTCTAATATTATGAATTTATTTTAAATTTTACTTTTTTAATAAATTGACACCATCTCCAGATATTCCAGATCCTAAAATTAAAGCATTGGTATTTGGTGATAAATATGGTAAATATTTTTCTATTGTATCAAATTCACAATACCAAGAATCTAAAACATGTTCACTTGAGTAATAAGTATCCCAATATTTGATTAAACGTTTTTGTTTATCTGAAATTTCACTTAAATCTTTTTTTGATTCAAAGTTTGTTTCAAGTCTTTTGATGTATTCTCTTGCATAATTTAATGCTATCTAAATACATTTAGTTTAATTAGTTTTTTACATCAACTGCGTCTTGTGTTGGTAAAAATTTATTTTTTTCAAAAGATTCTCTGACAAATCGAATTGAATCCGTAACATTAGATGTTTTATCATTTTTTAACAATTTTATAATTTGTTTGTATAATGAACGAGCTTCTCTTTCATTTGAACCATCTGTTTTCAGTTCATTTGAAAATGAATCTTCTTCAAAGAAATCAAATGGTAGAATAGGTGTTAAATTAGATATTTCTTTGGTAGACAAATCTGTCAAGTAATTTCTTTTGAAAAAAAAATTTTTGTTCACCAACAATTTGTTTTTCACAAACATTCTCCTACACTTTAATTGGATGAAATTATTTACAAACAAATAATTTATTTTTTTTTCAATGGTCCAGACATCATTGTTCAGATATTTCACCTCCAAGAATTTTTATACATTGAGGTATTAATAGTAAAATACCTCTTCGAACTAAAACATCTTTAACGACAATCTACAAAAATTAAAACTAAATTAACGAGAAAACCTTTGTTCCTTTTGGAGTATTTGTATTCATTGAATTTATATGTCTATATTCCATACCTTTAAAGGTTTGGTTTCCATCTGTAAATTCAATCATCAATGTTCTAAACTTATTAGTTGCAGAATATTTGTTCTCGGTTTCTTCAAGTTCCTCACACATTGGTCGAGAGATATCTCTCACTTTATTAATTTGAATCACGTGAGGTCCTTTTATTGTCTAATCAGATTAAAAATAACGAACAAAAATACTTTGTTATGAAGTGTTTGAACTTGTTCGTTCAAATTTTTATCACCAATATAATTCAAGTCAGAATCAAGAAACTAATGAATTAATTTTAAATTTCAAGAATTACTTGCTCCAGAATTTGTTTGTTCATGTCTAATACGGCATTGAATGTATGAAGTATTTACCGTTTTGGTTTTTTGGTTTAATTTCTCTTTTTACAAAATCAATACAGAGTTCAAGCCAATCTTGTTTTACTGAAATACCTAAATTTGATAAATACTTTACGGATGAATATAAAAAGGAAGTTTACGTTTTTTTCCATTCGTTATTGAATCTTGATTTCATTGGTCGGATCCAAAAAATAATATTCAAACAAAATACCAAATGTTAGAGTTCAAACTCCTTATTATTTTCATTTTATTTTCCTCTTTAATGACAAATGATATATTTAAAGATAAAAATCTCGTCAAATTTCGTGAATACACTTCTGTTCAACATCAACAAGGAAATCAATTCAAAAGATTCACATTTGAAGATGAAGGAAATGGATTTAAAAGTAAAATATTTGAAGATGATTTGAATGAAACACATATTACAGATAAAATATTAAAATTGAAAGGGAATTATTATGTTTTAGGCACAAATAAAAAATATGTAAATGTATTTCAATGTATTGATTTATGTGATGAAGGATATCAATTAATTCCAATTTATGAATCTAATGTTAAAATTTCAAAATATGATGAAAATGGTATTCCATATGATATTCAAAAAATACCAATTGTTGGAAAATGCTTTTGTAAAAAATTTGATCAAAAAATAACTAAAAAATTGGAAGAAGAATTTGAATCACCTTTTGGAACATTTTCTTTTAAATTGAATGCAGAGCATGAAAATCAAAATAATATTGAATTTTCTAAATTTCAAAATCAAAAGAATGGAAAATATTTTGGTGATTCCAATTTTGATCAAACTGGTAAAAATAAAATTGAAATTTCTGCAAATTTTAAACCAAAAAATACCAAAAATGTTTATAATTATTCAATTAATCAAAATAAAAATTGAGATTTTTAATTGACAAAACCAATTAATTCTTCCATTTTCCATCCAAATAAAAGGAATAAAATTAATTCAATAATTGATTTTAACATATCTGAAATTAATAATAATGAAAATAACATTAACATTATCTTGGTTCCAATCATTTTATTTAATATTGGACCAATTCTATTTCCAATAATCAACCCTGGAATGGAAGCTAACCAAAGTGTAAATGGTATTTTACTTTCAAAAAAATAATGAAATACAAATGAATATAAACTTGTCCAACCTGAAATTATAATTGATGTTACCACTAATTCATAGATTAGTAATTTGAAATTTATTTTTACTTGATGAATGAGGTGATAATTTATAAAATGCAGTGAAACAAAAGAAACAAAATGCACCTAATCCTACACCAGTGTATCCTATTGACCATCCTCCAAATACTAATAATTATTAATATTTTATTCTTCTTTAACCTGAAGTCAAAATTAAAGTGAAAATAGTAACTGAATTTAATGTAAATTTTTTTTCTTGTACATAAATTGGATTTCCACTGAATAATCCAAATATAACATAAATACATAAAAAAAATTCAACAAAAAAGAATGTTATCCTCGCAAATAATGCATCTTTTGTTGGAAATGCAATGATTGAAATAGTTACACCAAAACATCCAAAAAATATTGAAATTAAAGTAGGAATAATAAAGATTGATTTTCTATCTCTTGAAAACCATGTAATTGTACCAAAAAAACCCATTGAAATCGCTTGTGCACCCATACTGAATAAAATTAATCTTCTAAATAAAAATGATACCTATAAATTGCTGCCTGTCTTGCATTTAATCCTAGAATAATAACAAGTGGAAAGAAAACTAATCCACCAGATGAAGGTGCTGATGTGGCAATTATAGATCCAAATAAACCAAGAAAAGGCATATAACTATTCAAATAATTAATAAATGTTATGTTCTACTATAATTTTGAAATATCATTTTTGTTCTGGGTGAAATAAAATAACAGAATAGCACCTATAACACAAATTATTTCAAAAATTAATAAAAATGGTTGAATCCAATTTGGAAAAATTGCTGAAACTATTTTTTTCAAAAGTGTTGACCCAGTTGAACTTTCAGGAGGCATAATTGCAATGTTTCCAGTTTCAAAATTTATCACGTCATCGTTTTCTAAAAATTTAAAAAAACAAACGAAAACCTTCAAATGGTTTTGGAGATATAGAAAAACCTTGTTGATCAGTAATGATATACTCTGGATCAGTTCCAAAAGTAACACTTTTAGATTTTTTCATTGTCAACATTTTTGGAGTTTCTTCACCATCAGTCTCAACATCCTCACCAAACAATTCATCCATTTTTGATTGGTTGGCAAAAAAACACCTATACAGGGTTATTTAAAATTTATTTTTTTCTATGTTTTGGATAAGTTCTTGAAAGCTTGGCAGCAAGTTGCAACGAGATTGAGCATGGTTCTTTGATTCATTTGTATCTGACTCAAAAGTTCTAAAGTCTGCTGATACTGGACTTCCTTCTTTGATTCTACATGAACTAGCATGCTCTAAATTCAGTATATTACAATTTTTTTGTTCATGTGCTATGACAAAGTTGAGTTGTGCTTGTTCTTTATAGAATGTAGGAATGTATCGCTTCTTTTCAAGTTGAACTTCTTTTCCTTCATTAAACCTTCTGCTTTCAGCTTTAAACTTTCGGTATGGCCATCTATTGATTGAGTATTTCCTACAACATTGTTTGAGGAGCGTTTTACAGATGCCAAGTTGGACTGCTGCTTCATTTAATGGAAGGTGATACAAATTTTGGATTTCATCAAGAGTTGGTTTCTTTTTTGCAGGTGGCATTGGTTTGATTCTTTGTGGTGGCTAAGAGCTTCTGATTGGCACTTAAAAATAAAAACTCAAGCACCACTAACCAATGAAATTTCTCAGATTCCAACGGTGTCCTTCAGATAAATACAAAATTTCAATTTTTGAATAAAAAATCTCTGAAGTCTCTCTTACTTCTCCATGGTAATTGGAACCGGTTCGAAAACCTAGTCAACCAATAGTTCCCTGCAACGCTTCAACGAAAAAATACAATATTCTGCAGAACTGGTTTTTCTTTTCAAACAGAATTTAAAGAAATCTTTTGAAACTTAACAATAAATATTTATGAACTATAATTTTGATTTTTTTTTGATTTTCTCATAAACATTTTTAGGAACCAAATTTGGTCTGATGATTGATGATGCTCCATCCACGACAATAGTTTCACCATTAATGTAATCTGCTGGCTTGGTTCTAAGTTTTTTAGTGAATACAATATGATTACCCAAAAATAAGGCACAATAAGCTATTTCTGATATGGTTCCCCATCTTGGGATTCCTTGATTAACTTTTGATCCATCAGAACCAGGAGCAAGTTTTGACATTCCGACTGTATTCTTTATTGGACCAGGAGCTAATGAAAATTAAATAAATTTAGTAAAACCAATTCCATTCACACGAATTCCATATGGAATCCATTCAATTGCTAAATTTTTGATTAAAGCATCAATTGCTGCTTTTGCGCTTGCAGCATGTGATTGATATAAATTTCCTTCAAGTCTTGCAGTGATGTTTATTACTTGAGCTTTTTTTGATTGTTTTAAGTATTTTAAAGAAGCAGATGTCATGTTGAATGTTCCAATTAAATCAATTTGAATAACGGTCGCAAAAGCGTTTGGACTAAAGACATGAATATTTAACAAAGTTGTTCAATTACCTTAAATCTTCAGCAAGAGCTAAAAAATTTCCTGCAGCTCCATTGATAACAGTATTTAATGATCCAAAATGATCAAATGTTTTTTTTGCTGCATCTTCGCATGATTTATAATTTCTTACATCACCTGAAACTTTAGAATTGTTTTTATTTTAAACCTTGCACGTATATTGCATCAATGTTCATTGCTTTTAATTTTTCAACACTTTCTTTGAGGACACCCTCTCTTCTTCCCATAATAGCTATTTTTGCACCATGTTTTCCATAGACTTCCTATTATTTGCATTCTACAAAGTTAGAAAAAATAATTTACAAAAACAAAAAGAGTTATTACAGCAATACCAAAGCATATTCCACTTCCACCACCTAAAATAAAATATTATATTTGATATTTATTGCTGTACCTGTGATTAAGCAGACATTGTCTTCAACAACATTATTTTTAAATGGTGACTCACCGCTATCTTAAAACTGACTTTTCCGTTCATTCTGATTAATCAGACCAGACATTAAAATCAAGGTTTCTTTCGGGATAGGACCGTCGCCAGCAGTACTGGCAGTTTTTGGATTTCCAATAAAATTTTGTATATTCATCAGAAATATATTTCTTGCTCCATTATAATCTCTTGGAAGAGAAAAATTACAATATTTACAATTGAAATAATCTT